>JAHHUM010002672.1:122347-401343 GCA_036173005.1 Crenichthys baileyi
ATTTCCTTCTTTTTCAAGGGGGCTGCATTGTCTAATGCACCACGCAATGATGAAGTAACACTCTGAACAAGAGAATCAATTTGTGAAGGAGAAGAAACAAAATCATTGCCCTCCACTGTTTTTCTGTGATAATGAGCAAATTAAAAGTGGAACAGATTCTTTAAAGGTTGTTACAGCATCGTCTGATAATGATCTACTATAATGAAATTTTCTTTCAGGTGTGGAGTACTCGGTTAAATTAAACTCAAAGGTTATTAAAAAATGGTCGGACAGCACAGGGTTGTGAGAAAATAAATTTCCAATAAATTTCATTCCACTTCATGATTGTTTCCCACTTGTTGTTGATTCTTCACAAAAAATTAGAATTTTATATCTTTATGTTTGAAGCCTGAAATGTGGCAAGAGGTTGAAAAGCCAAATACTTTCGCAAGGCACTGTAAATTGGAGTCCTGCTGAGACAAGCTGGACTAATTTCCTCCATAACAAACAAGGGTGGCACAACCAGTTATCACGTTCATTCATTTATCCTCTATACCTCCTTTTCCATAGTGGGTCACGGGGAAGCTGGTGCCTACGGGCAGTCTACGGGCAATAGGCGGGGTACACCCTGGACAGGTTGCCTATCTATTGCAGGGCAACACACAAACAACCATGCACACACTCATTCACACCTTACAGCAATTTAGAGAAACCAGTTTACCTAACAGTCATGTTTTGTACTGTGGGAGGGAGCTGGCGTACCCGGAGGGAACTCATGCATGCACGAGAACATACAATTTCTATGCAAAAAGACCTCCGGCCAGGGGTCAAACCCAGGACCTTATTGCTGCAAGGCAACAGTGCTACCAACTGCGCCACTGTGCAAATCCTCATTTGAAAACAGAATTTTGATTCTTAATTAGATGGTCTTTTCCTGATAAAAACATTTGTTTAATCTGAAGTGGTAAAAGTGAAACATAATTAGGGATGGGCACCGAATTTGGTACTTTTATAGGTACCGACCGAATTTCGTTGGTACTGCCGAGTACCTATCCATGTAAAATCAAATGGTACCATGTTTCGGTACTTAAACGCATCATGGTGCCACTGAGGGAGTGGAAGGGTGGGCAATTTTTCATGTCGGACATGAACACAGCATTGCACGCACAAAAACATAATGACGTCGGTAGCTGCTGGTACAGTCAACAAAGCATGTCTGATAGAAAGTATGGCTCCACTTTTCAGAATGCGATGCAGATTACGCTCGCTGCAATATTTGTGGCGTGAAGTGCAAGCCCAGCGGTTAGCACGCCTGCATCCATTAGCGACTCGTTATCTGCAGCCAGCAACATGGGAGAAGAAATGTTTGAAACAACTGAGATGTTACAATACAAACAGCTGGATGTTGTTTTGATATATTTGTTAAAGTTTAGATATTAAGAAATAAATGTGTTAAATTTAAAAATGTTGAGATTTTATTATTAAACAAATTAACATTTATTACCACAAAACACACACAAAAGTACTGAAAACTGGTGCTGTTGAGTACCGATACTGATTCCCAGGTACCTGGAATTGGTACCGTATCGGTTAAACTGTGAAAGGTACCCATCCCTTAACATAAGCAGAGTGGAGGAAATTTATTTTTCGTAGTATTTTGAGTTGTTTTACAAAGCAGATGTGTAGTATGAAGACGTTTGCAGATCCATTACACGTGTCTGCCTCACGTCGATGCGATAAGAGAAAAGGAGGTGGATGTGTCGCCTCTGGCTCCGTCCTGCTGAGCACCGTCTCGTCCTGACCTGGTTTTGACCCATAGTAAATGTCAGTCTGTGTGTGACTGTTTAAGACACAAAGTGGCACCAGTTGCAGCAGCCAAAACAAATGCAATGCTCTTTGACTCATGCCCCCTTCCCCCAAGGAATGCCGGTTTGTAGCTTTTTTCCTCACACAGAAAAGCACACAGAGTGAAACGACTGGCTTTTACCCACAAAGGAGCGAGCCTTGACGTTGCTGAAAGCTTTAACTGACTGACCATGTTGTTTCCCTCTGCGCACTAACGGTCTTTTACTGTCTGCTTGATGGAGCCGGAGTGTGAGGGGTGGTTGTTTTCCTTCCCTTTGCTGCCTTTTTATTGAGGTTAATGCACTGGGACAAACGGTTCTGTTACTTCTTTCTATGTCTATTTTTCCTCATACTTCTTATCCATATTTTTCTATGTTCCCTCTATACCAAATGTAGAGTATGTTTGGAAATAACTTAGTCTTGTAAAGACGGACTCTGTCATATCATGCAAAAGAAACAGCATAACTCTCATAAATGGTTTATTTTCTGCCCTCTTATTTTTTCCTGTATCGCTGCTTCTTTTAGTGCGATATAAAGTTTTCTGTCTTCTACTTCAGGTCTCCTGATGGGATAGATGGCCAGCCTCCAGCACTGCCCCCGAAGCAGCTGAGTAGGAAAACACTGAGCCAGATCATCCAGGCCCACTCCCAGCAGAGCCTCCTGGACAACCACCTCAACGAGATGTACGATGTTCCTGTCAATGTCGACAAAACCACGGTCAGTGAGCCCAATGAAAGTACTCAAAATGTGTCACTAAGAATTGGTTATCTGCATATTGATGAGGAAGTTGCTAGTTTGCTTGATAGATTGCCACATTTTAAGGAAGCTCTGGAAAAGTCTGTAAATGGTCCTAATAATAAATGTAGCTTTTTTTTACAGTATCAAGATTTCACATTGAACAACCTTAGAAAAATCCAACCTTTAATTTAAGTGGTGGAAAAAAATCTAAGTTAAGAAATAATAGATTTGGGCGAAAAAGAAACGAATCCTCAATGTTTAGCATCCCTGCTGTTAATACCTTGAACCATTTTGCCAACTGGACAGCAATGAGTCTTCTATGATATGTTAGAAGGCTGGAGCAGACAGATCATCCAGAGTCCTGGGTCCTCTCTTCCCTTTGGATCATGCATTTCTTTTGGATTTAGGTCTACAAACTGGATTAGCCATAGAACAAGGTTGATTTCTTGTCTGGTGAACCATTTCTTTGTTGATTTGGAAATGTTGGATTGTTATCCCACTAACAGACCCAGTGATGACTCTTTTTCCACTTTCTGGTAATGGGCAACACATTTTTATTTAAAATGTCCTGGTATTTCATAGTTCATGATGCCATGCACTCATAAAGGGTTTTTTCTTGAAGAAAAGCTCAATCTTAGTCTTATGTGACTAAAGCCCTGGTTGAGTTAAAGTCCCCAGAAGACTTTAGCAAAGTCCTTGTTTACATTTGTAAACATGTGGGGCTGAATATATTTTTTTCTTCTGTCATTACTATCAAACATCCGTCTGGGATGTAGATAATGCATAATGTGTTGTGGAGACCAGGGACCTCTGTTTGCTGCAGTTCTCTAAAAGTGAGGTTTGGAGATTGTTTTTTACCTCTCTTACGATCCTCCTCCTCAACGTACATGTTGGCAGGATAAAAATCGAGTCTAGTCCAAGCCTTGCTTCTCACAGTTTAATTTGTATTTTACTTCTTCAGATTATTAATATGGGCCAGTTTAGGCGAGTACCCAATTCTTTGGCCATTTAGGGTTTACTGCAAACAGATCAGCTCAGGTCTGACTTTCGTTAACGGCTGTTCTCCCGTATTTCCCAAGTTGAAGACTCGCTAAGAGAAATGGGTTTCTGTGTCATATTTGGACCACAGAGACCGAGGATGTTATGGCTTACTAATTTAATGTTCAATGACACTTTGATCAACTTGTAAAAATAAAGTCTAAATAAAAAACTGCTTTTATTAGATTTTTAAGAAATGTTTTAAGATGCGAGACATTGGTCTCAAACAGGGTGTGGTCTGTGAAAGATTAATTTATTTTAAGGTTTTTTTAACATAAGTGTGTGAAGCAACATTTTACTTCTTCATTAAAATATTTATAATTACCAATCAGTAGTGCAATTATTGTTATGTAACAGGATGAATAATACGCTCTGAGTCTCTGTTGAATGCTAAAATATACCTTTTCACCATTGTTTTCTGCAAATGTAAGACGTTGTTGCAGATTATCAACAAGCACCAAGAAACACACTGAGCCATTCTGTATTCACAACAGCAGAAAGAGAGCTTGTTTATACTTTTAAATGACTTTTGATCTGACAATCAGACAACATACTGGTGGGTTGGTTGAAACACAGTTAATACTGCAGCTCCATGTTTATTACCAATGTTTTTACTGCTATAAAATAGACATGCAACATAGATTTGCAGCTTTATTTCATTTTTTGCCCCCTGGTGGTCAACACAGATGCATTCAAGTCTTTGATCTCACTTACATCTTCAATATTTAATATTTCAGGCTAAAACATACAGTGTAATGCAGGTCTGTGTGTGGAGCACAGATGGAGACAACTCTGACTCCATTGTGTTTTTGATGGGTGCTTTCAGCTTAACGGAGTCGTCCCTCATGATAATCTGGTCCTGATCAAGATGAGGCCTGATGAACACGGACGTTTTGGCTTCAATGTCAAGGTGAGTTTTAAATCTGTGGTTCATTGGATCATTTCTCAGTCTGCAGCCTTCAGAAAACTGTGTGCAAGGCATTGAACTCTCAACATGTCTGTTTATCTCTAGGGTGGAGCTGACCAGAAGATGCCTATCATTGTGTCTAGAGTGGCTCCGGGAACTTCAGTAAGTTAACAACTTCACGTACAACGATCCACACCAAAACATCTGAGCCTGCAGAAGAGCAGAAGTCTTTCAAACACCTGGTGCTTTTCAGGACATTTAAACATCCTTTTTTTACCTTTCATCCCTGTCTGCCTTTTCAGGCCGACCTTTGCGTTCCTCGCCTTAACGAAGGGGACCAGGTGGTCCTGATAAATGGACGGGACATCTCTGACCACACCCATGACCAGGTGGTGATGTTCATCAAAGCCAGCTGTGAAAGCCATTCTGGGGAGCTCATCCTATTGGTCAGGCCGAACGGTAAATTCTTCAGATTTATATTTTTACAGTGAATACAGAGCTTTCAAATTCATACATATTGTTGAAAAAATACAGTAAAGTTTAAGTACAAGTTTGTTTTGCTTCATATCAGATTTTAAAAAACATCAATCCTATTTTCCTATATACTTAAAGTAGTTGATAAAGTAGGTTTAGGAAAAGATGGTAGCAGTAGGTCATCAGAAAGACACTTCACCATACTGTTTGTGACGAGGCTAAATATTCAAAAAGGACTGTGACATGGATTCATATCATCATGGATGCATAATCTTTGTTATAGTTATGGAATCATACAGCTGCAACCAGATATTAACAATGAAATATATGACTGAATCAGCAGCAAAAGTCGCAAGGTTTAGCCATAAATACTATTATTACATTTATTACAACCCAACTGTGAAGTGCGGTGGTGGCGGCATCATGTTGTGGGGGGTGTTTTGCTGCAGGAAGGACTGGTGCACTTATGATATCAACAGGACAAAAACAATCCTAAAGCCTCATCCTGTAGTGTTTCTTGTACTAAAGGATTGTACATTTTAGACAAATGATCAAAAAAAAAACATCCGCATTGTTGAAGTCTTTTTTGGGTCATAGTTGAATTTTTTTTGGAGTTCTCACATATCCCAAATCTTACTGGATCAATGTACTGAAGGCTTAGTAGTGCAAATATTTCAGTTTTGCGGTTGAAGTTAACTGTTGTGCGTCAGTTCTGGTCTTAATCTACAGAAGCAGTGGTGTGATTTGTTTCCATGTGTCTTTCAGCCATCTATGATGTGGTGGAAGAGAAGGTAGACTCAGAGCCGGAGTTTCAGTACATCCCAGAGAAATCTCCGCAGGATCCCACCCAGCTTGACCAGCACGCCCTGAGGGACTCCATCATGGCTCTAAAGGAAGGCCTGAGTAGTGGAGCCATACTGGCTCAGTTTGATGTGAGGAGAGCAAGTTCACACAATCAGACTCGCTGCAAAAATTGGAAGGAAATGCTTATCTTCCTCATAATATCCATCTTTGATCCTATAGCAACTGTACAGGAAGAGGCCGGGGATGACCATGCTGTGTGCCAAATTACCTCAGAATGTTTCCAAAAATCGCTACAGAGACATCTCTCCATGTACGTGACTTCACATGTGTTTTATGCTTCGCCCCATCACTTTCTCCTGTCTCGGATTGTTCTCATCTTGAGCTCTAAATGTCTGTGTTCCCTGTTGGTCTTTGTGTAATCTGACTGTTCTCTCTCTCTGCTGACAGATGATGCCACACGGGTCGTACTGAAAAGCACAGACGACTACATCAATGCAAATTACATCAATGTAAGTTTGTTCCTCCTCAGTCATAGGTGTGACTTTCCTATTATTAGCTTTTATGTGACTGATATTTGATAAAGATTTTTAAAAACGTGATCTGCTACATGATGTTTCCCTCTGTGCAGATGGAGATTCCTGCATCTAGCCTGATAAACCGCTACATTGCATGCCAGGGCCCACTGCCCAACACCTGCCCTGACTTCTGGCGAATGACCTGGGAGCAAGGCTCGTCTATGGTGGTCATGCTGACTACACAAGTGGAGAGAGGGCGGGTATGTAATACCACGCTTAATACTCCCAAACACTCTGTTTCTCTTTTTTCAACAGCTGCAAACGACCATTCACCGTAAACGCTGAGACATGTTACCAGCTTGTCTATGTTTCAGTGTAAAATACATTAATAACAAGGGTTTCCTGTGTCTAAGGTCTAAAAATATTGCATAAAAGAGCCATTTATTCGTTTTTAAAGCCTCATTCAGAAATATCTGCAAGAATGACTTTTTTTTTGTTTAGACTTGTAAAAGAGGCTGAAAAGATCTGAGATCCCTGGAAATTTAATGTGGAAAACATGAAGAACCCTGTAATGATCGTAATTATCATCAGAAAGGGAGTGCTCAGTGGATTTAACTATCCATCTCATGAAGTCTAAAATTGAGTTATGCTTGACTAGTATGACTACTATACCTCATTTTCTTATTGCCTTTTCCAACCGATGTAGTTTGAGGAAACTGCTTTATCTTTCCTGCAGCTCTTCATTCATTCAGTTTCAAAGAAACAAACCTGTGAAAGAATGAAACCAGCGTTACATAACAACAACGAAAGCTCCAGAAGCAGTGTTGAGACCTGCAAGCTCTCAGAATAACTGAGATCTGTTCTGTTTAACGTGCAGATACGAACAGAATCCTCCGTCTGTGTTTACAGGTGAAGTGTCACCAGTACTGGCCCAACCCAGACAGCATTGCCACCTATGGAGACTTCAAAGTCATGTGCCACAACGAAGAGGGCAACTCCGCCTTCCTGGTGCGGGAGATGATACTCACTCACACACAGGTAACCCAACACACACACACACACACACTTATTAAACCCAACAAAGACCGAGTTGAGGTAAAGGCGCCGCTCCAGATACACTCAGCCTGCCAAGGACCCCGAAGAGGTGTGTTTCCATAGTGACCAGTGTGGGCTGTTCTTTTTCTGGATCCCAGCGCCCGAGCGAAGGCCTCATACTGTGGGATCTGGTTGCCATGACAACACAACCATCCCAGTCAGTCACAATGGAGAAAGGGAGAGAAAAGATCAAACTAACCAGAGGAACGAGGAGTGGGATGAAGATTTTTTTTGTACAAAATAGGGAATATGTAAATGAGAAGTCGGCTCTGTTTCCATGTTTGGGCGTTTTAATGGTTCCATGCTTTGATGCTTGATCCCGAACTGGATCTGTCATATCTACTATTATCTCTTTAGAACGTATTCTGAAAAATATATTGAGTCTTTTAAATTTCTCCTGTAATTGTATGTGTTTATACTTACTCAGAGTGCCCAGCAGAGAGAGCTCACTCAGCTTCAATACCTGGCCTGGCCGGACCATGGCGTTCCTGATGACTCCACCGATTTTCTGGACTTCGTGGCTCTGGTACGAAGTAAACGGGCCGGACAGGACCAGCCGATGGTGGTGCACTGCAGGTACACAATCTCAGAATTATGTCAGTAGGAAGCCAGTCATTTCATTCAAATTCAAAAACACTTAATTAATCCCAATGGAAAATGAAATGTTGTTGTAGCTCATATTATACAAGTTTCTTCAATGACGAGTTGTGCTTAGATAGCCTTCAACTTCAATCACAGATGTCATTTTCTTTCTTCAGTGATGTGAAAATGAAAGCACCCACATGACACGTCTGGTTATATTGAAATTTGTTAAAAGAACCCTCAACATAATGTCCTTATTGGAATATTAACAGCAAATGTAACCACGTCTGTAAAAGCTTAGATTTTTTTAGTTTGACAGCCTGGAGCATGTAGGTGTTAGTTAACACAATGGCAAAATTGAAAGATATCAGCATTTACTTTAGAGTAGCAACTGTTGCTGCCCATCAATCTGGGAATGGTTATAAGGTTCTTTGCAAACAATCTATAATCCACTGCTCTGAGAAAGATTATAAATAAGTGGAAAACATTTCGGATAGCTGGGAAACTTCCCAGAAATGGACCTCGCTGCAAATTCAGATCAAGGGGAGAATGTGCAATGCTCAGACAGATTGCAAAATCCCAAGAACTTTTACCCTGTCCAGGCCTCTGTAAGCATGTTAAACATTAGAGTTTATGACAAGACAGGAAAAAAAGAGTAAAGAAGTGTGGCTTTTTCGTAAGAGTTGACGGACAAAGCATCCCTGAAAAGAGTATGGCAGCACGACTCAGGTTTGCAAATTTGCATCTGAATGAAGCATCAGACATCTGAAAAAAGGTTAAATATTAAAGCTTATGAAAAACAAATTTAACAATTATAGCTTTTTGGAAGGGTTGCCCGGAGAAGACCGGTTGTTTCACAGAATAACATGGCAAAAAGTTTAGGACTGTAAAATTGCTTTTAAATGAACCGCAAGACCTTTGGGAACAATGTTCTCTAAAAAGATATCAACAAAAAGAGGATTTTAGGACATGATAATAATGTCTGACAAAAATTAAAACAGCGTATCAGCACAAACATCTTTTTACCGACCTTTAAGCACAGTGGTGGTGAACTGATGATTTTATCATCCATTCTTTACCTAATTTAAAAACTAGATAAATTAAATCTCGAAAAAGCAATAAGAGACACATTTCAAGATGTCCTGAACTGATTATTAACAAGTTTGACCACATCTATAAAAGCAGACATTTTGCTACTAGCAGTTTGTATGTTAACATTTTGCCAGGCTGGAAAGACATCAGCAGTGGCCTTAGAGAACCAACTGTTATTGCTGTCCATCAATCTGGGAGGTCCAGCTGTCTACAGTGACTAAGTATTCTCAAAGGGAATCAGTAAAGACAGCCAATCTTTCCAGGAGCTGATGGCCCCTTTCAGATCATCCTAACGATCTGTGATCTTCATGTGTTCTTTACGCCTCACAATCAACTTAAAGGTCCCATCTCGGAATGGGGATAGAAGCTGACCCACAAATATTCCACCCCTAACCACTGTGAACAGGAAGGGGTTATACAGGACGAACAGGAGCTCACATAGAACGAGTCTGATCCAGTACAAAGCAGAGGCAGCTGCAGCAGCTCTTCAGTCCATGACTGTACACAGAACGGAGGCACACATGATCCTCTTGTGTCCCTCTGATGTGAGAAAAATGTTGATCAGCAGAATCTGATGAGGATAATAAATTGGTGGGGATAGTCCACAACAACTTTGCTTGTATACAAAGTACTGAAAACATTTGGAACACCAAGCTGAGCGCTGGGGAAATCCCAATCAGGTTAAGCGAGTTTTAAGACACGCCCCTCTGATTCCACAATCCCAGCTGCATGACCTGAAAGCTCGCACAGTGTTCTCAGCGAATAAACATGCTGTGTTAAAAAAAAAGTTATAAAAAAACTCAATCTGGGACTCTACCGGGCTAAGTTAGTAGCTAATTCAAACAGGATTCTCTAGATACAACATTGAAACATGAGTGAACCACAAGACTTCTGAAAAAATGTCCTAATGAACTAATATGCCTAGCAGAAGTTGTGGCTACAAAATACGTCATGTTTGCAGAAAACCACACAGAATATTAGCAAACACCTTGTACCAGCTGTCAAGCACGGTGGGGGTTTGTAATAATTTGGGATTGGTTTATTATAATCAAGTTTGTCTGGTAGTTTAAGATTGGTAGTCTTTAATTAATTTAAATTAGCCAGACTCAGAATTCACTACAGTGTGAGAGACTGAGAAGGTCATATACTAAAGTATTACTTCAGGTTATTGCTGTTTTTGTCATCATACATGCTAGTTTATCTTAGGATGCAGTTTGTTTTTCACACACTACTGTTTTATTTTAGGTTGATTTTATTTAAATGAAGAAATGGTTGCATATATGATGTGTAGATGTATTTCTGAGGCTACATTTACAATATTTTAAGTAAATTATGAACTGATATTTAACAACCTAAGAACTTAAAGAGATTTTAATCTCTTTCTGTCTTGTTTTTTTTTTTTGTCAGCGCCGGCATTGGTCGAACAGGGGTTCTGATCACCATGGAGACAGCATTGTGTCTGATGGAGTGTGGTCAACCCGTGTATCCTCTGGATATTGTCAGAACCATGAGAGATCAGAGGGCAATGATGATACAAACACCTGTAAGCAGACTGGTCTATGTGACCGCGCAGCTACTTCCATCTGAGTGCATCTTTCCTTATTTCCTTTATTCCCTCCGGTCTTTCCTTCCTTGTGTTCTTTGTTCCTTTTTTTTTTTTGTTTTTATTCTTTCCTTCATAGTGTCCTTCCTTTCTTTCCTTCTTTGTTTCCTTCCTTTCATTCAGTCCCTTGTGTCCTACCTACCTTTCACCACTGTGTCCTTCCTTTTTACCTACCTTATGCCTTTCCTTATTTTCTTCCTTGTGTCTTTCCTTCTCCCCTCCCTTGAGTCCTACCTCTCTTCTTTCCTTGTGTTCTTTCTGCCCTCCTTTTTTTTTTCATTGTGTCCTACCTACCTACCTACCTACCCACCCACCTTCCTTCTTTGTGTTTTTCCTTCTGTGTCCTACCTTGTTTCCTTCTGTCTGTCCTTATTTCTTTTCTTGTGTTCATCCATCCATCCCAGTTTCTGGTATTTGCAGGTTTCATATTTATATCTTCCCCCCTGTACAAATATCTACCATACTTTCACAGTAAAATGTATTTTGTATTTGAAAATGAACCACAATGACTGAGGACTCTGCACAATTTTGTTCTAGAAAATTCTAGAAAAGTCTGGAATTCTTACATTAAAATGCCGGAACGCCAGAGTCAGATCAGTGCTTACAATCTTCTTTTCTGGTTTTTCTTTTGCTCAATCAGAGCCAGTACCGCTTTGTGTGTGAGGCCATCTTGAAAGTGTACGAAGAAGGCCTGTTCAAGCCCCAAACACCGGCCGTCTACCAGCAGAAGGAGAAGCCAAGGGAGGAAAAGGGTGAAGAGGAGGAGATGAAGAACGAGCAGAATAAAGAGGACAGAGGAGAGGCTGAGAAATTGGAAGAAGAAGCGGAGGCGGCTGTGGTAGAGCTGTTGGAGGGAGGCCTGGACGAAGAGGACGAAGATGACGATGAGGAAGTGGAGGTGTTGGACGTGGGGGAAGTAACGGAAGAGGAGGAGGAGGAGCCAAGCGTCGCAAGCTGCACCAGCATGACAAGCGAGACCAGCGCAAATCCAGATCTGGATCCGGATTTTGTTCCTGCTGAAGCCTGACCTCAGCGTGGAGGTTACCAGGAGGAGGAGAAAACAGAAGCACTGTTGCACTTTATGCTGACGAAAACGGAAAAAAGGACAAACAAACATGAAATTTAAGAACAAAACAAAAAAAAAAAAAGAAATCCAGCTGTGTTGAATAGGTACAGTGACGGGGTGTTTTATGATCAGGGTTAGAAAACAAGTGTATAAAAGAATAAAACAGTACGAAAAAATTGTGGATTGGGAAATCGCTGTAGTGCCATGAGTCCGAAGGGAGGGGCTGCCCCATGGATGAGAAGCTCCCCCAACCTTCATTCTTTTTGTTTTACCCAAAGGGTCACCCTGTCCCCTTCTGAGCAAGTCTGCCAGGCAGAGAAATCTTATCTTTGGTTCCTCAGAAAGAGTATTTATTGTGTTTTAGTTTGTGTCAAACCCTGTCCACTGAACAAAAAAAGCTCTATGTTCTGTTTGTTTGTACAAGTCTAGAGCTTCATGCTTTCCTGATTAAATCTTAGCTAGTGAAATAGTGTTGCTCCTCCTGCTCTGTTTAATTTAATTTTTTTGGCTTTTTGTGGGGGAAAAAAAGCAGTGATTTAATTTATTGTATTTGGTTTGATCTTTCTCCGCTTTCTTGTCTACGTTTTTGACAGCATAGACTCACAGGTGGACAACTGAAAGCACTTTCTCGCTTATTTTACTCATCGCTGTGGCAAGCTGGGTACTTTCTCCTGCTCTGTGCTGTGTTTTCTGAGCTTGGACACACACACACACACACATTTGTAGTTTGCAATCCTCAGGGCCTTTGTTTACTGGAGATCTCTATTCCACTTTTGCAGATATTCCCAGCAGTATTCAGTCATCCAAAACCAGTTAACAGGCTAAATGCTCCCGCAGAATCGGGCGGACTTGACTCCGCGGGAGTCTGCCGGACAAAGCTACATTTTTACGACTGCATACCTGCACTCGGTATCACACAATAAACTACTAAGCGGGAAAAAGTCTTCACATTGAACTGTTTATTATGTCACGCACTGTTCCAAGCAACTAGTTGTGAGGATGTGCAGTGTCACTGCCGCTTCCTGCGCCGCACTGACAGGTGTATTCCCGTTCTTCATACGTAGTCTGGTTTAAAGGCCTTATATACTACCGTTTATTTTGTTTTTCCAAAGCTACAAGGTAAATTAGCTCTTCCTCCTCGTCTGATGATGCCATGGCAGAAAATGTAGGAATTTGGTACGCTCGAGTATGAAACCTCAAATGTCCTCGGACAATGCACGCGGTGTCCACGCCACTCACGGTACACCCACAGTACGTCCGACTCTGTGGGAGCCTTTAGACAGAGAAAAACTGTTTCCTCAGCTAGAATCTCCATCTCAACATCTGGGATCACTTCACTTTTCTCATTGTGTTCAGTGTTCCTGCTGAAGTGTCCTTGAGCCAGACACTAATGCCCTGTGTAGTTCAGATCAGAATGAGTTTGCAACACAGATATTTCCAGATATTTCATGCTTTGTTTTGTTTTAGAGGTGGTTGAAGAGCTGCTACAAGTTTTATGCAATCAGTATTTGTTTATTTCTGTGGTGCTTCAACAGAAGTAGTTATAGTGAGCTCATCTGAAAATGTCTTCACACACAGGGTGTGTAAAGACTTATTGGCTTTTACCTGAGCTTGGTTGACAGAGGCAGCACAAACATAACATACATGTGATCATTTTTTCCATCTCATCTTCTTTGTTTCCTTTCAAAGCAACTAATAAGTCAATGTTTGAGTGATAAAAGAGAAGAATGACTTGTTTTTACCTCACTAGATTTTTTTGTGAGTTTGGTACAGTTAATTAAACTTTTTTTTTATTATTCATTGTTATAATGAACTGCTGTCATTGGCTTCTCCCATTAAACTCATGGATTCTTCTGGAAAACTCTACAACTCTGGGCGTTGGGGTGTGTGTGTGTGTGTGTGAGTGTGTGTGTGTGTGTGTGTGTGTGTGTGTGAGAGAGTGTGAAGTCTCTGATTTGTGTTGATCTGTGTCCTTACAAGGATTTGGAAAAAACATTTTTGGTCCCCTTACAACCACAAACGTCGGTGTGTTTAGTTGGGATTTTATGTGATTAGACCAACACAAAGCAATGAGTAGTTGTAATGTTGAAGAAAAGGGATGCATGATTTTCATTCTTTTTATTTGACAATGATAAAACTTGGTAAATATGGTGCTTATCTGAGTAAATACTACAACTTACTTTTCTTGCAGTTACGCGAATCTTCTGCCAGTTTAAGTCTAGAAACTAAATTTTTTGCCCATTCTTCTTTCAAATAAGCTGAAGCTCAGTCAGAGCGGATAGGGAGCACCTGTGAGGATGCATAATCAAGCCTTGGAACAGCTTATCCATTGGATTTAGGTCTGGACTTTGACTGGGCCATCCTAGCACATGAATATGCTTTGATCCAGACCGTTCCATTGGAGCGCTGACTATATGTTTTCAGGGTTGTTTTACTGGAACCTCTGCCCTAGCCTTCGTTACCTGGTATTTAGCTCCATCTATCTCCCCATCAGCTGCGACCAGCTTTGTTGTTCCTATTAAAGAAAGGTGTGCCCACAGCATTATGCTGCTACCACCATGTTTTACTATGAGGATGTTGTGTTTAGGGAGTTAGTTTTTCTCCACATGTTGGCTAAATGTTCAGATTTGGTTTAATCAGATCAGAGCACCCTCTTCCAGATGTTTGCAAACTGCAGACAGGTCTTCTATGGTCTTCTTTTAATGGAGACTTTCTTCTTGCCTGCAGTTTGTTCATTAACGTTAAGTAACAAACCTTAGAGGTCTGAATAAGTACAGAATGGGCTGTATCTATAATCAGATCACTATACACACATGGACTCTTTTTGTAGTCTCTCTTACTCCAGAGTCACCCTGAATTAACTTCAATCCATCTCTTTATCAACTCGGACGAGCTTTCCTGAATCTCCCGAAGAAAGGCATCCCTGCAGCATAATACTGCCTCCAGCATGTTCACACACAGGAGAATTGTTTACCATTTAGGTAATTTCGGTAGATTTTAAAATAGTTCTGAGTAAAAAGGGCTGAATACAAATCAAGGTAACACTTTAAATAAAATGCATAATTTTCCATCGACTTCACAATTATGCACAACTTTGTACTGGCCTATTGTATAAAATAACAACTAAATTAAGGTTTTTTGGTTAATTGGACGAAAAAGAAACAAGTTTAGGGAGTATGAATATTTTTGCAAGGTACTGTACCTCTTTCTTGCCCTTTCTTCCTCCTCCTCTGTTTTTTCAGACATGCTATTGCACAACATTGAAAAAATGCATCCAAATCCATCTCAGAGTCCTGCTTGAGAAAATATTTACACTGTGTTTAAATCTTCTTTTTCCCAGAGCTGGATCGTAACTTTGGGGATGAGCGAAGAGCCGCTATCCTCTTCTGCTTTTATTTATTACTTAAGCTTTCTTTTAGCGTGTCACTCTCCCAAATTCAGCCCAGCATCCTTCAGTCATCTCTGCATTGCCTACACAGCATCCATTCTCCTCATTTCTTCCACCCAGATGCCTCTCTATTCGGCTCATTGTACACAGATCCCACTCTCTCTGCATGACCTCGAGGCAAATGACACATCTGAGCAGAATATGGTGGGTCCAGAAGCACAGCTCAGTTTTAAACCAGCTAATCAATGACTTGCTGAAGAACTGGTTTTTAACTGTTTTTGTTGTTGTGGTGTGTGTGAGAGAGAGAGAGAGAGAGCTTAAAGCTGCAAATTAGCTCAAAAAGAAACTGAGTAAAAGTGGAAAATCTCTGTAATTTGTTGGAAATTGCGAGTTTATAATTTAAGATGTGGGTTAAAGGTGCTGATTGATCAAAGTCTGGAGGAGATGAGATGTGGGGATGGTTTTAGTTCGTTGTATTTTTGTAAAAAACTAATATCAGTTTTAATTGGTTAGGGAAAGGGGACAGCACTTTGTAGAGAGGCTGGGTGGGCAGGTAGTGCTACTGAAAATAAAAAGCAGATCTAAGAGACATAAAGCATTGTTTAAATAAGTACTTTTATTAATTTATCTTTTTTTTTCTTTGAAAATGAGACACCTGTAAAGAACAAAGAAGAGAACTCCTAATGACATAGTGCCACTTGTTCATTTTGTGTAAATATTACTAGACCATGTAAATACAATGTTGTATATGAAAAAAAAACTTTAAAATAAAAGGGAAAATCATTTGTGAGCAGAAATGTTTTTTTATTTTTATTTGGATGGTTCCAAATGTGACACAAATGCTGTGTAATTCAAAAGTTTGATTTGTTTGTTTTATTTGAATCTATGACAGCAAATGTGTATATTTAATGAACCGCAAGATGTTTTACCGTATTCTACCCTTGGTTTATTTCCTACCTATGTCATAAAAAACAAGCCTTTGTCCTCAGTTGCTAGTTTCTTTCTGGTATCATGGTTTTACAGCGCTTTGGACATGTCTATAAGCTTGATGCTGAACAATTAAAGCTTGTCTGTCAACGCATGGAGATGTGGTTTCAGATCACATTGCTTTTCCACACTGTAAAAGTGAGGTTAGGCAACATCATATATCTCATCAGACAGATCGGGTCACTACTGAAGACTTCAACTAAAGTGAACCTTGGCGGCTTTGATTAAATGAGGCGAATTGTGGTTTTACGGCATAATAGCGGGATAAATCACATACTGTACCAGCTTTTATTGACCACATTCAGTAGATACAGTACAATTAAAGAACTTCTATCTAAACCTCTCAGACCCTAAAAGACCCAATGATGAACCATTTTAAGATTTGCCAAAGAGTTTATGATACCATGCACGCTAACTAGGTTTTCAGGGTTTGAAAAGGAGAAAGAGACCACCATCATCAAAGATCCTCCACCATGCTTTACAGTGGACAAGAGTAGCTTTCCCACCATATTCTTTCTTTGTTTCCCATCAGATCCCAACTGGAGGGTTTTTTGCTAAAACCTTCATCTTAATTTGATCTAACAGAGGCACACAGTTCCAGTAGCTTCTAGTTAACCCCATATATTTGTTTGTGACGGTAGAACAGAAAATAACTGATTAGCCGATAGAGCAAAACGAACTTTCGAGACCTCAAAGGCTGTTCAGGCAGTGGACGCTGTGCACCGCAGAGCAAGCCAATCAACGCTTTGTGCCAAAGTTGAAAAGACATTTAACCTGGGTGAGCACTCTGTGATGACATCATCGTGTCTTGAATCAGAAACAACATGGTAGTCTACATATCCACAAAGACCATGATGGAGAAGAAGCTCTCAGAATCTGGAGCTTTTGGCAGAAGATTAAAGGCAGATTGTGATTTAAACCAAAAGACTGATTTGAAGGAACATGTCTAACAGTTTTTAACTGTGTTGCCCCGATTAACAAATTTGAGGCCTTATTCTCTAACCTGTTTCTGTCTCCATCCCTACAGTGAATGCAGTGCCCTCCGCCTCCTATGTGAAAGCACCAGGGAATTATTTTAGCCTTCCATACATCCTCACCATGAACTTTTTTTGAAACTTGCCTTGCTTGTCACACCTCCAGTTGTTTAAGCTTTAAAGTTATAATTGGTCTGAGTGTGGGCAAGTTCAGGAAAGGATTTATGTAGCTGATTTAGGACAACCAACACGTCAGCCTTACTTAAATGACTTGTTCTCCTATCTTTCCTATTTTTATGAGACGGTATAAGGAAGGGGGAGGGCGGCTGGGCACTCCCTTAGAGATAGGGTGAGGAGCTCGGTCATCTGGGAGGGGCTCGGAGTAGAGCTGCTGCTCCTCCACATTGAGAGGAGCTAGTTGAGGTGGCTCGGGCATCTATACCGGATGCTTCCTGGACGCCTTCCTCGGGAGGTGTTCCAGGCACGTCCTACTGGGAGGAGGCCCAGGGGACGGCCCAGGACACGCTGGAGGGACTATGTCTCTCGGCTGGCCTGGGAACGCCTTGGGCTCCTCCCAGGAGAGCTGTAGGAGGTGTCTGGGGAGAGGGACGTCTGGGGGTCTCCTGAGTTGGCTGCCCCCACGACCCGGTCCCGGAAGACAGCGAGTACGAGTATAAGGAAGGGTTCTCTGTTTTCCTCCACACTAATCTACATAAAATTGTATATAACAACAATGCTTTAGTGACATGAATATAAAATTTCTTAAGGAGGGCATTTCTTTGTTGTCACATGCCAGAAAAGGGGATCAATGTGGGATTTACACCATTAGTGCCGAGTAGGCATGTGTCCCAATTATGCTATATAAAATGTGTTTTTTTTAACTAATTCATACCCCACTCTAACAATGCCTGCCAGTTACGATTGGCGTGTTCAGAAATTAGTTTGGAAGCTGTTAACAAGCAGTTAGGAAAGTGTCATGATACTGCATTATGACTCCAAACTTTAGCTGTTTGGAGTCATTATGTTCTGGCTGTTGGGTTAATCTAAATGGCCTAATTAACAACAATATGCACATGCAAAGGTCTTTGGTCATCTTTTTTTCATTATATTTTGCTTCCAAACAACTACGCGTTTTTATATTTTAAAGTAGTACTTTAAATGCTTTAAAAGTTTTTTTTTTTTTTTTGGCCACATTATTGGTTTTGCATCTAAAAGTCATTTACCTCTGACCTGTGAACCCCTGAGTTATAAAAAGCCGTCTAAACTCAAGCTGATGATCTGGTGTTGGGTCTACGTATAAATAATTGGTAACGAAACTATTTTAAATTGGATCTTTAGGCACTAAAGTTACTAGCAGCCTGACATGAAAACAAGATCTGTTTTATCAAATCCTCAAAAGATTAAGATTATTTGACACTCATAAAATGCTCTTTTATCACCAACAATTAGCTTCCGAAGAGCAAATATATTACAGAAGTCTAAGTCATTTGAAACAAAACATGAATAAAGAACTCAATGACTAGATGTAGAGCAGAGACACTCACACATTATGGCAAGTACAAAAAAACAAAAAAAAATAGAAAAACGTTATTTTCCATTGGCACTGCATAATTGGTTATTTAAATATGCGTTCCATTTTTATTCCAAGAATTTCTAATTTTCATTTTGCTAAAATAAATGAAAACATCCCCTGAAATCAGAATTCCATATGCCAATGTTAGAGATTTTTCACCAACCACAAAAATAAATATGGCTGCCTTCCATATCATGCCAAGGAGAGAGTGGCAACTAGAGAGCCGTAAGATTTTTCATTCACACTTTGCCACAAGCTATGTAGGGCGGAACAGCAGATATGTGGAAAAGATACAAATGCAAAATGTGATGTGAGGCAGAACACTGCACATCAGTTTGAACACACAACTGAGGTTCATCGTTTAGCAGGACGACAACCCAAACATACAGCCAGAGCTGCACTTGATTTGTTTAGAAATCAACCTCAAATCGTACTCGTGTTAGGATGGCCGAGTCAAAGTCCACACCCTTATCCAATTTAGAATCTGTGACAAGACTTGAAAATTTATGTTCTCCATCCAGTCTGTCTGAGCTTGAGATATTTTGCACAAAAAAAAAGACTTTAGAGGTGTGAAGCTGGAAGAAAAAATACCCCCAAGAACTTTTTTTAACTCAGGTGGGCTTATCATAAAAGCATGACCCACTTTTCATTTAAAACAAGTTTAAAAAACAGCCCTAAAAACAGTTGTACTTGCACAAGAGCTTGAGAATCTTGGGTCAAGAGCAATGCGTTAATTGAAATAAGTACATTTGTGGGCATGAACTTCCTTGAGAAATGTTCCTGAGGGCAAGTCAGAATAGTTATTCCTTCAGTTGATCAGTAGAAGGTGCTGCAACCACATGAAAATACGTTGTGTGATTTGAGACAAAAATGTAATACATAAAGGAGGAAAACCTTCTCAGACTTTGACTTTCCAGTGCAATTACACCATTACTTTACTATTTTGTAAATATTCTAATAAGGGTACTGTATACAGCTTTTCATCTTACGGCTCGTGTTCAGTCATGTAGTGCTGAAAGTATACCATCATAAACTTTTACTAAAGTACCTTTGTCAATCCAGATAGCAGTATTTATTGTTTATTATTATTTAATAATAATAATAATTTATTATTAGTAAGAAAAGAACATACTCAAACGCCTCACAAAAAAGGCATTGTCTCTTTAAATATGCTAATTAGGTTTTTTTGTCGGGATTTGTCTTGACGTCACATCCGGAGGAGAGCTCGACTCCTAGTTTTTGTTGGGACTGCAGGGCAAATTATCCTTTGGAGCGAGGACGGCGGTTTGAAACGAAAAAGCGTAGAAACTGAGCGAAAAAAGCGGAGTTACAAAGGATGGGACCATATAAACCTTCAGTTTAGCGGAGTACAATGCAGGCGGACGTGCTTTCCCCGTGAATTCCCAACTGGAGCCTTTTTTGTAAGTATCCAAATGTGTCAGAGAGCTGTGGGAGCTAACGGTGGCGTTTGTTTTGTTGTAGCGGAGCACGTTCGGTTCTATTCTGTTGGAGTTCTATCTGCAGCCGTCAGCCCGTGTGACAAAACAAGTGCCCACCTGTTGCTTACATCCAGGTACATCAGGCCCTGACCGTTACATGTGTCGCTGGGATTAAACAGTTGTTCCTGTCGTTGTTTCAGTTTACGAATAAAACCAAAGATATGTGAGAGAATGTTCCAGACTTTGGAAGAAGAGCTTGGTTACTTGGGGGGAAAAAAAAACTTGTACATCTTTTTGGTGAATACGAATTTGAGATGGACAGTATGCAATTAAATCCGCGCATAATTGTTAAAATGTGTTTGCTGGGTCTTCTTTAAATAATATTTAAATTGGCATAAACCTTGCATTTAAATATTTATTTTTTTCCTGACGCTGAAGCTGATATCCGACTACTATTACCCGGGATATTCAGCTGTTACTAAGGAATCTGGACTACCTTTGACAGGCTCCAGATCAAATTTAAAATCCTTGGACTTTAAATCCTGGACTCAATTGTTCCAAAGTGACTGCAGATTCTTAAAAAACGCGCTACCAGCCTTGGATGTCTAGATACTGACATTTTTGACTGATTCTCGCCCGTCAACGGCACATTTTTTGTAAAGATTTCATAAATTTTTAAGTACAGATT
Source organism: Crenichthys baileyi (assembly GCA_036173005.1). Taxonomy (NCBI): domain Eukaryota; kingdom Metazoa; phylum Chordata; class Actinopteri; order Cyprinodontiformes; family Goodeidae; genus Crenichthys; species Crenichthys baileyi. Next base: position 143,135 of record JAHHUM010002672.1, read on the forward strand.
CATAGTCATGATCTGGACTTTGACTAGGGATGCTAAACCACTGCATTCTCTCTCTGGCTGTATGTTTAGGATGTTAGTCCTGCGGGATGGCGAACCTCTGATCCAGTCTGCTATCTTTTGCAGCCTCTAAGGGGTTTGAGACTAAAGAAGGTGAAGAAGATGAGTAGTAACTAACAACAGGGAAGATCCGATTCATCACCTGACAGTTTAATCCAGGTTTTAAGGTCGTTTAAAGCCCAAAAAATAATAAAAAAAAAACATTTTTTTTATCTATTTTTATTTTTCAGAACCATTATATAGGTTTTGCTAGTAAAAAAGCAGTTTTTAAAAAGTTGTTCCTTAATTTAGAAAAATGCTGTACAGATTTCACCATAAAGAGTTGAATTGTCAAGCGGGAGCCCATGTAAAAATATTTTAATATGTCCAGTTTTTATGTTCACGTTTTACAGATAGAGTAAAGGTTTTGCAAACCACAACATGTGTTCTTGAAGAATTTGCAACCATTTTAATATAATTCAGCCTACATTGGACAATTATATTTTATTTTGTTCAATTTCTGTTTAATTCAGTTTATTGAGATGGCGTCAATTCACATCAAATGTCTTCTCAAGGCACTTAACGAAAAAAGTCAACTCAGTCCAGTCATACAGACACATTTCAAGGCATTTACATACATTCCCTATTATCAAACAATCCAGTCAACTTAAGTTTATTAATCAAATTGGTTAAAAAAAAAATTTTGAACTATAGAGCCAATTAAGGTGGAGTTATTATTAGCTATTACGATTAATGGCCTCTGTTCAATGCTAACAAAGATATGATCTGATGGTTACACAGTGTAGGTAACACTGGATTTACACAGAACAGTAGCATCTCTGTGTCCTGACGGCCTAATCCTGCTGCTTTCATTTTTGCATGTAAATTTACATTATTGTGGGCATGAAAATAATTTAAGCAACACAAAAATCTGAAGAGCCGTTTGGGAGCAGAAGGGTCGGAGGTCCCATCACTAGTGCCTACTCCACTCAACTTGGGTTGGATCGTCTCTACACGGTTTGGTTTGCTTTCTATTTCAATCGAGTAGCATCTCTATGTGGACGGGAACTTCAAGGCTAGCAAGGCCGTCCCACAGTAGGAAAAAGTAATGTGATGTGATTCGTAGTGACAGAAACACAACAACATATGACTGTTGTCAGACTCAGATTGTAAGAAGAGCCAGAGAAGGTTGCGGGTGGCAATAAACAGTGATTTAATGGTTGAAGATATTAGTTATTAAAATATGCTGTGCCCAGTGATGCCACCCCCTACCCAATCAGAGATCAACTGTCTTTTGACGTCATGTTTTCAACTCGACTCTGCATGACTGGAACCTCTTCTAACCAGGTGCTAAAATAGTAATGGTTTCGTGGAACCGTTACTATTGAGAAATCACAGATGATTTGTAGACCATGCAGATAATTAAACCTGACCTGATAAATTGTATTTCTGAATCCTGAAATGTGTAGATGCACATTCTTTCTGATGTCCTCAAACACATCATTTCTGTGTGCTGAAATATTTCTTTATGCAAACTGTTAAGGCCAGACTTTGACAGTCGTGTATTCTTAAAAGAGAAGCAGATTTATTTCTTTCTTTGTTCAAATGTGATGTTTATCTGATATGTTGTGTAGTGTAACTGAACTGTACTCTCTTTGGTTTCATTGGGGAATTTCCACTGTTGCCAAATACTAATAAAATGTGAGATTCTGAGCAAAATTGCTGAACAAAGCTACTTTATAACCAGTATTTTTCGTCATTAACAGGTGTGGTACCGTTGCCCTCCTCCTCACCCATCATGCTGAGTTTTCTGCGCAGGACTTTGGGCCGGCGCTCCATCCGCAAACATGCAGAGAAAGCCCGTTTACGAGAAGCACAGCGGGCCACGACACACATCCCTGCAGCTGGGGATGCAACGTCTATCATCACCTGCCGTGTTTCCTTACTGGACGGGACAGATGTCAGCGTCGACCTGCCGGTAAGCAAGGTTGCTCCAAGTTGTGCCCAGGAAATGAGGCGTACATATGTGTAATGATGCATAAAGGATCATTTTTGGATTAAATTATGTACTATTTTAAAACTGGCATTTAAGCTTGGAAGTCTGGTGTAGGGGGTTAGGTTTTTCTTTCCTGCTGTTATTTCCTCTATAAAGTCGATTAGCAAATCATCAAAGTCTTTAAAAACTTGCTCTACTGTGAAGAATGACAGCAGTGTACTGGTGACCATCGTCAGTAGAGGAGTCCAGTTAAGCCTCTGAGGTTTGTGTGTGATGTAGCACTGCTGATCACCTGTAATTCCATGATCCTCTCCCAAAGCACCTGACAGCGTCACATGACATGTTGGACTAGTCATCACCGCCACTCACTGTTTCCACCCCATAAATCTTCTTCTTCTTCTTCTTTGTTTCCATCTCGTACTGAGTTTTGTCTTTTTACCTTCTGTGCTGAAATGAAGTGCTGTGCATATGTTTTGGGTCTCCTCTCAGGTCTTTATGTTTTGCCTTGAAAGTGCCAAACTTCAAAGCAAAGCAAAGTGCCTAACTTTTCAAATTTTATATTGGTCTTTAGAAATATTGGTTGAGTTTTTGTGGGGATTTTGTTTGCGCAACTATTGGTTCTCAGCTAATAGTTAAGCAGTCTTATGTAAGGAGAAGGTTAAAAAATATCCCACTCAGCAGATAAACAGAAGGCCGATGGATTATTTTTTCCTCTCTAAGAACTGATTCATCATCTTGAGCTGATTATATGTTGAGTATAACTTTATTAAATGTTTAATATTTTTATGAAGTTATGTTTCCTGATAGTTTAAGCAAACACAATGGTGGGTTTGACTGCTTAAGTCAGGTTTAAAATTTCAGTCATGAGGGTCTGGAAATGTCTTCACACTTTAACCAAAAATGAAAAGAAAACATTGTAATATAGAAGGAATTGGGCAGTAATTGATATCAGGATTAAAGACGCGACAAAAGACAATTTTGACACAAAATAAGCATATTTCGATGTTAAATTTTGCAAGTCCGAAGTTGCCCAGAAATGACGTCTACGGGGAGGTCTCCGGTCATTCATTGTGTGAGCGTCAATGATAAACGGTTCAGGTAGAAGCCAAGCCAAGTTGTGTTAAAAACGGCGTTAATTTGGTGAAACGGTACATTACTGGTGGTGGCAGCAATACTACGACAGCAGTCGATAGTCTGCACTACTATTCTGACGCAAAGCAGATCAGAGCTGGAAAACTGACAATGGTCAGATGGGCTGGTCCCACCAAGCACAGCCAGTTGTGATCGTAGGACTTTTGAGCAAACTGCTTCGAACAAGAAACCTCTGAATTCACAAGATAAATGATGTCAGAGGTCAGGATATCTGACAGATGAAGGAGAATGTTGAAGCAGAGTCTATAGCCACGCTGTTCAGAGCATCTGATGGGAAAAGATCGCCAAAGAAAAGGTTGTTGTTGCTGTTGCTTAACGGATCTGGGCTCAGCAGGTAAGAACACTTCCTTGTTGCAAAAGTACATTTAGATATCGGCAGTTACTGTTAATATTTAAAAATCATTAACAATTATTAACAATAATAACCTGAAATTATTATTATGATTAAAATAAGATAAATTACATGCGATACATTTAAGTAAATGTTTCTCTAAAGATTCTAATATAAAGTAAAACAAATGACACACCAGGTAGTGTCTTCAGATATTGAATCATCTCTTGTGTCTGCTGCTCCATGCTGCTCACTTCGCCTCCGGTTGTTTCACTCAGTGCCGTATTTGCCGTAACCCTGGATTTACAGTGTATTTGCTCCGGTCCAGTCTGCTGCAAAGCCCGGAGGAGCTCCAAGAACCATACGCAGATGGTGCAATAAAAGCCAGTGATAAATGAGGATAGCAAGTCCAAAACAACTCTTTCTGTGGAAGTTAAACCAGTTGCTTCATTTTTCATTTTATTCATCCAGATATTTTCATGTGTTTTGTTCTACGATGGGTGAGTTCACTGAGTGCTATATTTGTTGCTTAGTTTGGTGCATTTAATGTTTCATTGCTCAGTTTATAATACCTTAGTTAACCCAGTAACTGATCTCACTGATCTAATGTTAACAACTGCTAATATATACATGTGTGTATATATAAATATATGTGTGTACTTATTAATATAGCGAGATCTAGTCCGTCTATAGTGAATTACTTTGAAAATCCTGATGTTGTGCTCGTTCTGTTTCCTGGTTGTATGGTATGATTCATGCATATTGACTCGGGCCGTGCTCCAGCATCCAGCAAAAATAAACTCTGGTTGAATTAGATGGCCGTCTGCACGCTGCAGCACTTGTGCTGTGCCATCTGATGAAAGCTGACTTTCTTCTCCTGACTCTGCTGCGTCTCTCTGTGATGGTGACTGAACAATATCTAAAGAAATATCAGGTTCTTTGCTGCTGGCCATTGTAGCAGCAATCAGTTTACGTGCGGGGGTTCCCCTGTGATGCCATAAAAGAGCGCAACAAAATCGCAAATGAGTTGTGTGGAAATGCCCTGTTAGTGAAATTTATGGCCATATATTTCAACAACTGTTGATGCGTGAATTTACTTTTTAAAATATTTTATCAGTGTTTCCTTTCCATAAATGTAGTTACATTTATCATGGAAATTCAATGTCACAGGCACTTTAAAGTCTTAAATTTAACTCACTGAAACATGTAATAAAGCAAAGAAATAAAAATAGAAAAACCCTTTTTTAGCTTGAAAAGACAAAACTTGATTCCAAAGTAGATACTGAATTTTTGCTTCTTTTTTTTCTTACCAACTCCTTGATGTGAGACTTGAATGAAGGAGAATAAATCTAAATTCCTATGTACTTGCATCCAGACGCTAACTCAAGCTCTGAACCATGAAGAATGTTGGCTGATGGAAGATTCAAAGACATTGACAGTTTGGGAACAATTGGCCTTTTTTTTTTTTACCTTCAAAACATTCAAATATTTTTGGATAACGCACCTGGAAATGTGTGGATGCAACAGAGTATATCACAGTATCATCAGCATACAGATGGAAAGTGTTGTTTGATACTTCTTGGTTAAGATTGTTGATATGTCAAATGAACTCATCCCTGAGGACCTTCCTGTTATCTTCAGCATTTATTGCAAAAATACAGAAATGGCAACAAATCGTCTTTGTGACAGACTGTCAGATACAGTTTATACAATAGGTAGAAATGTCTGAACTCCCGTGCTTGTATGTTCATGAGTGCTGCGGTGATTCACAGGTCAGAATTAAAGGTCTTAAGAAACAACTAAACTGCAAATAGATAATAGATGAAGAGATAATAGAAGAGCAGCCAAAAAGACTTTGAAAGACCTTAAAAAAAATCTTACAGAAATATTGATGAACCTCATTTTAAAATATTACCTAAAAGTACAGTATGTCTTCCTGGAATTAAAGCATAAGGAACTAGGGAATGGCTCAAGACCGTCGCACAATGCTCTATTGTCATGCTTTTGAGAAAACATCCAATTTCTTTGTGGCTTTTTGATCTGAATGCTTTGTTTCTACTGGAACTGTTGGTGCAGAACTGCAGCTGAGTTGAGGTCAGTCATCTCTTACAACTTCGGTGTCTTGCATACTAAATGTTTCAGGAAAAATGTTCGGATTTGTCTCTGGAACAAAAGATCCCAACATTCTCTGCAGAATGCCTTAGCAACTTAAAACTGCTTTGTATTACCTATGTGTCACTAGTGATGTCAAGTGTGAGAAATTCTTATCAAATTCCTATCCTATCAGCTCATTATAGTTTGCATAGAGAGGTTATATTGTACTCTTACTGTTTTTTTTCTCAAGTGGAATGTTATCAGCTTTGACTCTTTCTCTCTGTTCCTCTCTGTTGTTCTCCTGTGTGCTTCTCCTCACTTGATTTCCTGTTTGAATTATTGCTGGAATTTTACCAGTTTAATTCATGGAGTTGTTACTTTTGCTCTGGCTTAGAGTAAACAGGGAGAACTCTAAAGTTTACAGGCCTTCAATGTTGTTTGTTCCTGTTGTATTCCAGCTTCTCTGGCCTCATCCTGGGCTTCCGATTAGGCTTGATGTAGTTTTCCAGTAAGTGAGTAATGCTTCTAAAATCCCTTCTGTTTTTGGATAGTGAATAATTTTCTGCTCAGGTGCTTATTAGCTAGCATTGCCAGAATGTGCTCTGCGTGAATTAAACGTAATAATGCTTGGGTGTGACCGTTATCGTTAGTGAGTTTGGTAGGTAGCAGAGCTAAGAGGATAATGTGGATGAATGTGAGGAGGGAAAAAAGTTGATCCTCTTTATTTCTTATGTGGAAAACAGTTAAGTGTGCTCGAAATCCCATCCTTATTCTGGGTTTCTATTAGCAGGTTCTGATTCTCTTGTGTGTTTGTTCATTTTATACCGCCTGGCCTCCCTTTGAAACCACTAATCATGATAAGCCCTCCCACTTCTCTCTCCTGCCTACTTATTCTCTGTTTTTGTGCTTTCAGCTGATAAACTGCAGGAGAGTTGTCTTTGCTAGGATACTAGTAAATGCTTAAAGAAAAGGTTTTTACAGATGATGGCCATCCTCTATGCATCGGTCGTTGTAGGAAGCACCAAAAACACTTATTTTTTTAAGAATTGCAATAGTTTTGCAATATATTGGAAAAAACATTTTCATTGCAATATCAGTTTGGAGCATATATGTATTGCAAATGTAGTATTTATTGACCAGTATATGTCCGGTGTCATATAGGTGCAGGCTTAGCATGCAAACAATATGTTCTGCATGTTACTGTCGTACATGCCTCCCGCTGCACAGATGGGAGCGCCTACGATGCAAGAGATCACAGAAACCTGGAAGTACAAATGAGAAAGAGAGGAGTTAAGACATGTTTTTATTTGACTTTTAATTATAGTTGAGCAGAAAGAGTCTTTTCTTTTACTTACTGTTTGTAGCTGTTCTTTATTTTTCTGTTTATGTTCTATTAGTCATTCAAGTTGATTGATTGAGAAAATATGGATTTATCACAACTATCATAATATTTACCAATACTATCACCATTGCACAATATTTTCTAATGTTTTGCAGCCCTAACATTGTTTTCAAGGGCCGGACCAACAGACTGAACTCAAATGTTCTATATATTTGATAATAACTGTGAATAACATGTTTATCTGCTTCTGGTGGCTGTGCACATTGCAACGGTCTCAGTTTCCTCTTTGATGTAGAACCACCAGCTGCATCTGGCCAGTTGACCTGAGGGGCAAGACGGGGCATGGGGGTTTCAGCAGGTTGGACGAATATGAAGGCGGAAGGCTATTAGGAGACTTAAAAATAAAGAAAAGAACTTTAAGGGTGTATTCACAGCAGGAAAGTCCTTTGGTCCGCTTGTTTGGTCTCGTTCGGCTTTGGTTTCACATTGTAGTTTTTGTTTTATTCCACGTCCAAATTTTAGAAATTTGCCTAATATAATTTCCATATCTGCAGCGTATTCCCTTAACAGAAAAACTAGAATGAAAGTGAAACATTACCTTTTTAGTTTACAGTTGAAATGATTGTTGGCATTATACATTTTGTTTAATAAGCAGTAAAACTATTCTCTCATCATTGGCGGTCAGTTTACTGTCACCTACGGAGATTTTTGGATGAGGGCTTTACCCAGTGTGCTGAGGACCTTCTAAGCAAGTCCATTTGCAAAGAACTTTTTTCAAAGCATCTTCCGCACAGCTAGAGCAGCCTTGGAGGTTTTCACTGGATGTAATCAGCCCTTTTTCCTGTCTGAGTCAGCGTTCCCGCATAACAAACACCAGAACCTGTCGACAGGTTTGTCATGCTGGTCAATGTCTAATACGTTTTAACGCCAAGCATTAACCTAACCTTTGCCTCTGAACACAATTTTTGTAATATTACAGCTGTACTAAAATGAAACAGTTATGTGATTTACTATAAATGGTACAAAAAGCAGCAACGGTATTTTACTAAGATTATAATGTATCAGAACCCTGATTTGTAATAGTTTTTGGTTTTATTTTATGACGTATTCCTCTCTACCAGCCATTGAAACTTACATTTTCATTTAAGGTATAAATTCCTGTGGCATTGAAGCCATTTATTTTCCTGAGATGCAGAATCACTGTCCTGCCCTTTTACAGCAATGCAAGCAGGGATCCCTCCTTCATGCTCTGACAGCTATGAGTTGTTTGGTGCGTCAGTTGGAGGAAAAAAAGCTGGAGTCTTACTGGCTTTAATGCAGCTGATAGTTAAAGGATTTGTTTCCATTTTGAATTATACAGCAATGCACCATGACTAAAGCTGCATGCAGCGACATAGACTCGAACCTTGAAGAGATAAAACTACCTGCACACTCGGTTTAAAATGAATGAATGCGTTGCTGCACCAGAAGGATTCTTGGACCTGTGATTTACAGTTGTTTATCTCATGAGTAAAACACTTGACATGGTGTCTAAGAGAGAAGGTTGCGTCCTCAGAGGCAGGAAGAAAGAGCAGAGCAGAAAAAATAGATGGCAGTGCAAGCACTATAACAAGACCTTGGGTGCAGTACACTCCCACACAATCAGTCCTTTGTCCTGTCTCTCCATGGGTACTGCAGGGGTGCGGTATGCTTTGCTAACTATGCCAGCTAGCATGGGGCCAGCCCCCTGAGCTGGCCACAAAGTCTCTTGGGATGAGATCTACTACAATCTTTTTCACTTGTTGCAACAGTTCTTCTTGCTTCGCCTCTTTTTTTTTCAGGGGGGTGTCTCTGTTTCTTCCTTGTAGGACAGGTCAAATTCAGTCCAGACGGATGAATAAAATCTGTGAACATCAATTGTCTTAGCACAGATTCTCAGTTGGATTCAGGTTTGGACTTTGTGTGGCTCTGTAGACTGTTTGTTTAGGAAATCCTCCCCACAGCATGATTCTATCACCACCATGTTTTACAGTCAGTATGGCCCTGGTTAGTTTGAACTCATCTGATCAGCACAATCTTCCAAATGTTTGGTGTGTTCCCTACTTGGCTTGTGACAAACGGCAAACAGGACTTTCTTGCCTAATGTTAGTCTACTAATGTTCTCTGAGGCCTCCACAGAACAGCTGGATTTGGACTATGTTCATTTACTGGGTGAGCTCAGAAGATGGTTGGACATCATTTTATGTGAGGGTTTCTGAGTAAAGGGGGCTGAATATAAATGCCTGCAGCACATCTTTTGCAGCATTTCTGAGAAATCAGATTCAAAGAAATCAAAGAAGTAGCCAAAATGGGAGAATTTGTTAATTTACACCAACTAATTTCTCTTAGATGCTTTTAATTGTGAGATTTTTTTTAGATTACCAGAAGGCAATGAATAAAATGGGGATTTAATATAAAAAGCATTACTTCTGATCATTTAAAATGATTTAATAGTAAATGGAAGATTATTTAAATTGTTTTTCATCTTTTTCTTTATACTCATTTTTTTCCATACTTTTCTGCTGATCATTGAGTAAAAAAACGTGTAAAATAATGATGGTTGAGAAGAAAGTATGACACGGATATGATCAAAGTTAGAGGAGAAATTCATATCCTCTGTGAAGAATTTAGAGGTGGTTTGAGTCAGCTCACGTGACTGAAAGCATTTAAAAAGAGATTTCCCAGTTCCAAGCTGAACACAGGCTGTAACTGGTACGGGCCGATTGGACAGGCCAACACCTGATTCTGGGAATGTTCGCCTGTCTTGAGAGAAGTCCACCATTACCCAGGAAAATGTTAACTGAGACAGAAAAAAAGATATTTATGTAAAATTATTCGCAGCTATTTTATTAAAACCAATTTAATTATGAAAATGTTTTATGTTATGCACTTCAGAACATTTGCAGTATTTCGAATACTGGTTTCTAGCTGTTGTTGACTTCACACTACCTGACACAGAGGGGCTAAATTGTTCCGTCTTTTGTGTTTTTCCCAACAGAAAAAAGCCAAAGGTGAAGAACTGTTTGAGCAGATCATGTACCATCTGGACATTGTAGAGAAAGACTATTTTGGACTGCGCTTCATGGACTCGGCACAGGTTCCGGTAAGAACTGCGATGCATCAAATATGTTATACATGACCTTATTTGTGGAGCAAGTCGGACAGCCAATCGATTCAAAAACATCAATTCAAGAGAAATTTGACATTGAAATGTTGACAGAAATACTTAATACGTGTTAACAGTCTTATTGTTGTTGAATTGTTCCTGTTAGCAGTCACTGAAGCATTTCTTGGTGTTGATTTCTTTCCAAATCATTCGCTCATCTGTACAAAGGTTTAATCCTCTTCCCTTCCAGTGAATGGGTTAAAGGGATTGGTTAAGGGAGATTTGTCAGAGCTGGCCGTTACGCTGTCCTGTTACACAAACTGTTTTAAGTCAGTGACCCTGTTCTTTTCACTGAAACTCCATAACGCCGCTGAATAAGTGGGAGGTGGTTGAGGGAGAGATGAATGCAGGAAAAGGATGGAGAGTATGTTTAAGTTGAGAGAGCGTGGGAGAGGGAGGGATGTAATGAGGAATGTGGGGGAGAAACTAGAAGGTGCTGAAAGTTCCTCTGTTATCAGTCTTCGCCTGTGTCTTTCTCTCCGTCTTATACATGGCTGCACAAAACCATGACTCCATCTCCTTCGGTGTTTGTGCCTCCTAAAGCCTGAAAGAAACAAGAATATCAGGTCACTTTTCAATTAGTTGTTGACCTTTATTTTCCCATCTGTGCATTTGCATGAAAAATAAGCATATTTTTATACCAGGAGCGAGTAAAGGCTTCAGTTCTTGACAAATAATGTTATGTTTTCCTCAAAATAATGCAGATATAAATGTCCTGAAACAACTGTTTTGGCAGTTTACATGGACAGTGCTTCCTGATGCCCCCTGTAGAACCAGCTGTGATTCAAGTGTCCTGCAGAGAGCCTCTCATTGATGATTTTTGCAAACACTTTTTGAAATTGTACCTTATGTGCTTTTCGGAGAATCAAAATAGAATAGAGATTTTTTTTTCCAGTGAAACGGTTCTGTAGTGATTGGCAGCACATAGTCATTGACTGGTTACCAGTAATAATTCAGCTATATTAAGTAAAAAAATAAGTTATATTATGTATGTTACCATTCCTATGGTTTTAAGTTGTTTTGTAAGAGATGAGAGAGAAATTGCCCCCCACCCCTGCTTATTTTTGTGAAAACATAGACAGAGATGGTTTAGAAACTAAAGGATCACACATACACACACACACACACACCTTGCATTTGTGCAATGCACAGCAATAATGTATTTGCTCTGATTCATATAGATTTTAATGAGCTGGATGTTTAAGCCTACATAGTGGTGAAGACATCAATTAATATTGTTATCAGAATCACATGTTTCATAATGTTTAGCCCCAATAACAATATATAAATGTTACTTGTAACATAATTAAACTGTTATTGTCAATGTTATTTTATTTTTGTAGCAGTTTCTGTTTTAAAATTCACATTTTGTTTTAACTCGAACTGCACTCCTTTTTTAAGACCTCAGGTTGCCTCCTACCATAGTCGCATTTTCACCTCCACCAAGGTGTTAGTTTTTATCAACATCGGTGGGTCTGTCCAGGTGTTTGCAAAATATCTTAAAACGTTCTAAATGAATTTATATGAAATTTACAGACAAGGTGTGTGTGAGGACAAGGAGCAGATTATTGGCGATACGGAGCGCCATCTGGATCCAGGATGTTTTTCGAAGGACTCTTTCTCGTTCTTTCTCATTCCCTGGCCGTGGTGCAACGGCTTGTAATTCCCACATGGTTTGTGACCCATCAGCAGCTGACATGCAGTGGCCTTGGCCGAGGTCAGCGCTCTCTGAATGCTTTTCTAGTTTGATTTGCATTTGTGAGTAAGGAAGTTGGATCCTGAAAAAGGATATTTTTAATGCCTTCTTCTTTTTGGTCGGCATTGTTAAATGTGTTGGCACTTCCCCAAAAAAGCAGTTAACTTGTAGTTGCTGGGGGAGGGAAAGAGAAGGTTGGTTATAAACCTTTCAAAGTTTGCATCATGTGGCCTTTTTCTAAAGAGTGTCAAATATTAGGATCTTTTTAAAAGCTTTTAAACTCAAACATTCTGACTTCAACAAACTTGCAGATGTTTTTCATTCATTTTATTTGAGTGAGTGTGTGTGAATTTACACACACACAGTGCTGTTACCGTGTGCATCCACTCATGGGCGTTGTTACATTCCTAACAGTTTCTTGTGAGGCTTGACTCTGACTTCTTTGTGAATCCTTCACTGGTCTGGTCCTGCTGGTTACCACCTTAATGTATTTTTTGAGCCTGGCTTCTTATTCTCTGACATTTATTGTTATGCCCCTCGTATTTGTTTTGGCATTTTAGTTATTTTAACTGTTATTTCCAGAGTGAATTCAACACATGGGCAAACGTATACATTGAGGTCCCTTAAGTCCAGTAACGCGTTGCAGAGATACCACACACTTTTTATGCCCACCACCAAGATTTGGACAGAAGTCTGTTTGGATCTTTGCCAATTCTTTTTGGTAGAAATGGTAAAGCTAATTTATATTTGCTTGTTTCCAAGGACAAACCCAGCTTTTCACTTTAGTCCTAAAATTTTAATTAGGCCTAAGGTGCGTAATGTCAATCTTCTTTATCCATTCCAAAACTGGTTATGATGGGTCTCAGGGTGCTTTGTCCTTTTAGAGCTACAAATGAGGAACAACCAAAGCTCAAAGTTGACTGACAGCGTGCAGACTACTAAAGATGTCCGAAATGGAGAACCTCTAGCTCGGCAGCAACTTCCCACTGCTTACACGTACAAGCCAAATGCCCCTTGGAGAGATGTTTTATGGTCAAAGAAGACAAAGATGGAGCTGTTTGGCCACAATGAAAAGAAGTGTGTTTGGAGGAGTCCAGGCCAGGTTTTCAAACCTGGTAACACTGGACCAAATGTCCAGCGTGGTGGTAGTATCACCGTAAGGGTCTTTTTGGCTGCCATAGCTTGTAGTGCATTTCATAAAGTGGAGATTTATTACTGCACTACAAACCAACAGCTAGATGTTTGAAACTTGGGCAGAACTAGGTATTCCAACAGGACCGTGGTCCTTTAAATCGTTTTTAAGATGTTCAACATTCTTGGAAATGTCTGGACTATACTTTAAACCTTGTTGATAATATTGGTTTTTAAATTGCCATCTTGTTTGTTTCAGCATTGGCTCGACGTCACAAAAAGTATCAAAAAGCAAGTAAAAAGTAAGTTTTATAGTAACATTCAGTATGTGACCATAAAAAGTTATTTCAGTATTTATTCCCTTTCATCTCATTGTCAAGCATAGTCATGACTAGCTGATATTTTGGTCTGTTTTATTTTAGTCGGTCCACCATACTGCCTTCACATGAGAGTCAAATTCTACTCTTCAGAACCGAACAACCTGCATGAAGAACTCACCAGGTAATTCAAGGGTATCGGCTCAAAGGAACACTTCATACATGTACTGTAGGAAGGAATGTGGGACTTGGATCACATATATATTAAGACGAAATGGCAGGATGCAGTAATTGTCACTGTGCCCAGAGGCAAAGCTCTTGATTTGCCCGGTTGTCTACATCCTGACCCTTAGCCATGGTTATTAGATAAAGAAAGAAACAAATGCCAGGTCGATGGCATGAATGAGCTTCCTGAGTAGGCTGGCTACAACTTGGAGATGAATTAAAGACCTCTGCTGTGTAAACTTATCAAACAAGTATCAGCTTAAGTGCTTCAGGCATCTCCTCAGGATGACTTCTCAACATCTCCCTTTGTGGGTTTGCGATGCACATCCCACTGGTAGGAGACCCCAGGGCAGACCCAGAATAGGCTGGAGGAACCACATCTCCCTTTAGCCTGCGACCACTTTAACACCCCCCAGAATGAGCTGAGCAGTGCTGCTCAGGAGAAAGGAAGTCTAGGTTTCCCTCATCAATATCAGGGTTCGTATGGGTGCTTGAAATCATTGGAAATGCTTGAATTTTAACAAGTTGATTTCAGGGTTGGGAAAGTCCTTCAAAGTGCTTGATATTTAACTGCACAGTTCTGTAATAAAGAGCACTGTAACATTTGATTGCTGAGAATGCACAAATAGTTTGTTTTGCTAAGAAATACAGAATATAGTTACAGATGCTAATCTAACAGAAAAAATCCTTTATCAATACATTCCCTCTTTTCCTGTATCCATTTTTACCCAAGATTCATATGAACCATTTTCTCTACACATATCACCATCTAGTCTTGTCTATCAAAGCAGATTAAATTCAGGTCTGGATAAGTGCAGGAAAAAGCAAATAAGAGTGTGGAAATCATATTGGTGTTTCCAGGATTTAATCTTAATCACATTTTCTAAATGTTTGCCTTTCCTTCCTGTCTTATTTCCTTCCTTCCTGCGTCCCTCATGTCCTTTCTACTTTCCTTCTTTTCTTCTTTGTTCCCTGTCTTCTGTCCCACCTTTTCTTTACTTCCTTTCCTCTGCCCTTCCATCCTCGTATGCTGCCTCCCTTCTTCCAGTCATTCCTTCTTTGGTTCCCTTGTTCTTTCCTTGCTTCTGTCCTGCTTTCTTTGAGACTTCCTTCTTTCCTTTTTTTCTTGCATCCTTTCTTCTTCCCCTCCTTCTCTGTCTTTCCTTCTGTCCTTCCGTCTTTGTGCCCTACCTCCCATTTATCATTTTTCTTCTTTTGTGTCTTGTTCTGTCTTTCTTCATTACTTGTGTATTTCCTCCCTTCTTGTGTCCTGTCTTTTTTTTTTTGTTTTGTCCTTCCTTCTTTGTGTCTTTCTGCTTTTCTTCCTTGGTTCTTGTGTTCTCCCTCCATTCCTTGTGTTCTTCCTACTTTTTTTTTCCTGTGTCCATCATTCTTTCCTTATTTGTGGCCTTTCTTCCTCCTTGTTACTTTGATTAACAAGTCTCTGTCATCAGGCTGGGTTACAGATACTTTTAAAACTGCTGCTGTGCAGTAACCTCTTTTAAAAAAGAATAACGTGGCCCCAACCATTTTCCAGAACCCAAACTATCCTTTCTCTGGAGTCTGGAGGAAGCTCAAAAAGTTTTTAGATAGATTGTTTCAGTTAGGTTTTAAATCATGCACAGCTCTGAGACAGTTCGTTTTAAGAGATTTTATCGACTTTCTTTCAACTGTAAACTCAGGGAATTCTGTTGTTTTAGTGGTTTTACACATTTTAGCAGCCTCTGATGCCATGGATCATAACATATTGTTGTCCTGGTAGGAACATGTTGTTGATAACAAAGGAACATCTCTGTCCTGATTCAAGTTATAAGCAGACTCTCCATTTTGAGGTTCCCCAGGGTACCATACTAGGACCGTTGTTGGTTAAATAGTAAATGGTCTGAACTTATATAGCGCTTTTCCAGTCATACTGACAACTCAAAGTGCTTTACACTAGAGCCACATTCACACAATCGCACTCACAAAGACGCACCAATTCACAGAACTTGAGGTGCCTTGCCCAGGGGCACATCAACATGTAGCAGGAGAAAAACTTGACTTGCAGCCGCAACTTTCGGATTGCAGGACGGTTTCTCTTTTCACTGAGCCACAGCCTCCTTACGTTGTAAATGTTGCCAATTAGGTCAGTCTTTAGGAGGCAAAATGTTCCTCTTCACTGTTTTGTGTCGGCATTCAGACATGTATGCCAGTTAAATTAATGGGCAGTAATACACTGACACCCCCACTGAACTGTTTAACTCAAATTTAAACCTGGATGAGGTTGTACTTACAAAACATTAACAAAACAACAAACTGAACAATCTAATTTTCATCTGATCCTTTGTTTCTCAATAACAGAACTGTGGACAACTTGTGATCAGTTCACCACATATTTGTTATATTTCCACTACTCCGACATTATTAAATATATTGGGTTGTTTATTTTACTAAAATGATCAGTCACTTCAAACATAATTATAGTATTCTACAGGGGAAAACGAATTAATATTTTAAATATAAACTGTTCATTAATTGTAATTGTAGAGATTCAGAGATTGATATAGAGATTTAATTATTATCTGTTTTCTTTATGTTAGTAATACCTCAGTCCGAATATTAATCAGATCTGTCAGAGATCACAGTAACACATAGTTGTATCCTAGACTAATTGTTAAAGGAGTTCCTTATCCAAACACAAACATCATTTGGTTTTGTGTAGTCATTTTGGTTAAAGTTATTGTTACCTTAATCAAATCTCCTGCCGTCCGTCACCATGATTAACTGCTCCATGCATTTCTACTTTCAGATACCTTTTTGTGTTGCAGTTGAAGCAAGACGTCCTTAGTGGCAAGTATGTAAATTTTTTTACACTGATAAAAATACCAAAAGCTGGTTCAGTCACCATGGTGTTACTGTGCTTAACTAGCCATCAAACTTACCTGTCCTGTATTGTCAAGAGGAAGATGAGACACCAGGCCCAACAATGCAGATGACCTGAAGGCAGCTATCTTAGCAACCTGAGCTTTCATTACACCTATGCAGATTGACAGGCTGATGCCTGCATACCACACTGCATGAGTGCAGTAATTCATGTAAAAGGAGCCCTAATCAAGTACTGACTGCAGAGAAATTAGCTTACTTTTCAGAGGCCTGACATTCCTGTTTAGAATATCCTTTTAATTGTGATTCTCTAATATTCTAGTTTTCTGAGACATTGAATTCTGAGGTTTCATTATCTGTTGGCCGTAATCAACATTACAAGAAGTCTTCAAATATTTCAGTTTGTGTGAAACAAATCTATGTAATATGCCAGTTTCAACTTTGGAAATGAGTGAAAAAAATATTGAACTTTTTCCACAATACTGAAATATTTTAAGATGTGCCTGTATCATACCCTAAGATCTGTCCTCAATGTAACTGCAGATGAAGAAAATACATTGGGGTTTATTGGATAGTGAGTTCCTCAACATTTTGTGGTCCCAACTATCGTACATCAGCAGAGTCGTGTAAAATTGTACATTTCAGAACAGCGAGTTGAGGAGTGGAGCTTTATGTCTCACTTTGTTTCTTGGGTGTCTCATTAGAACCTCATGGTATCATGGCAGCTTGTAAAACAGCCTTTTATTTAAATGAAATGTATTTTGGTGTATCTGTTAGGAATTGGTAAACCCTATGTTCGTATTTTTAGGCTTGAATGTCCATTTGACACAGCGGTGGAGTTGGCTGCCTTCTCTTTGCAGGGTAAGTACAGCAAAGTCTCTGATCGTTATCAACTTTAGCATTTATTTTAGTTTGCAGTATATGATCACAAAGTTTTGCCTGTGGTGGAAAAAAATGTTCAGGCTTCATATAGTCAAACAGTCACTTTACTGGGATATTTTTATGCATCAAATAAATAACTTTTATGTATAACTACCCACTAAAAACAAACAACGCAATATTTACAGCTGATCTGATGTTTTGTCTCTAGTAGTTAAAGGAGAAGCATCTCTAGATTTTACTTTTATCCTCCATGCAGCAACATTTGTATTTAAAGTGCCTACTTTTTATTCAAGCCAGAATTATTTTATCAGCTCACCTGACAAAATGAAATACAAACATTACTGTTTGTACCAAAGCGTTTTCTAGTGCTAATTGTTGATACTTTTTCTTTGAATTCGGGCATCTTTTGTCAAATTCTCTCATTAATTGGATATAAACCTCTGATTAGAAGAGTCATTTTAGTTATTTCAGAACCACTTACCACTCTACCATCGGTAGAGATATTTATGGAATGGCGTTGCGTGCGCAAACTCTTGGATGGACGTGCATACACATACATAGCCAGTTTTGGGTTAAGTGCCAGCTCATTAGTGGTCCACCCTCTTCAGAGGCCCCCTAATCCAACACCCTCTCTGTTTTCTCTCCTTCCCTCAGTCAGTCTTTTTCCTCTTCGACCCTTTCTCTGTTTTCCCCTCAGTGTACAGTCGGGGCCAGAAGTTTGAATGAGTAGGTCAAATCTGTCTGGATTATTGTGTTTTACTTTAAATGCACCAGTCAAGATATAAAAGTAATTTTAATTCAGGTGGTTATTAAATCTGAAAACCATTAATAGCAAACCCATCTAAGATTTTCTTTGCCCCCTTTAGAAGCTCATGATATGCGTTTGGGCTGCATTAGAGTGGAAAGTCGTTTTTTTCCGTATATGATAAATTAGGCCCCAAGAAGAATGTGTTATGAGCCGAATTATGAACAAGGCAAATCAACACAGGAGTGGACAGGAGCTGATCTTGACCTTGCAGCTCAACAAACACATCCCTGAGCAAATATCCTCAGAAGAGTGAGATGCAGGTCTTTACCAAAGGCTTTGTTTTGCTGTATCTGTCGAGTCAGATTGTTTTAAGTTATGTCTGATTTGGATAAAATGCTGTTAGAACATGAGCAGCTTTGGAGACCCCAGTTTTCACTGTGTTGGTGGACAGTAGAGAGTCCAGAATCCCAGATAGCTGACAGAAAAGATGCATCCAGAACATCACCAAGGCAAGGACAGTTTGTCTAGCATATTTTAGCAACAAGACAGTTCAAAGTGCTTCATATGACATTGCAGTGACAAAAAATAAATAAAGTACATTGCAGTGGCATGATAAAGGAAAGTAAAGACAAGTTGAGTGAATGCACTCTACGCTTCTAGGCCCATATTTTCTTAACATAAAATCAAACGTTTCTTGCTGGGGAGGAGGCATGACTTAAAACTCTTATCACAAACCTGTATTGGACCATATAATACTCATGAAATCTGAGGTTTTTTTTACAGAAAGAATGATTTCCTATTCTATTACCCGCAGATAACCAAATTGTAGATTTTGTGAGAGCTAGTGATGTGTTAAAGCATCAAATAACTAAAGTTGATCACGATACTTTAAAATTCTCTATAAAATCAGAACGCTAACTTGACTTTTATCTAAAAAGTAAAGTAATTTAGGTTCAGAAACACTTGTAGGCACAAAGAATCATTTCTTTTGCTTTTGACTTGTTAGCTAATTGAATAAAATATATTTGCTCAGCACTAGTTATACATTTGAACTTATCTAGAAATCATTTTTTGACCTTTGAACATGTTTGCATAAATTTGGCTTTACAGTTGATTCTGAATGTTGAAAATCTCTGGTTGAGGATAATTAATTCAGTTAAATTCATAAATACTTTATTAAGCCCAGAGGGAAATTAAATGTTGTTGTAGCTCATATTATACGGGTTACTTCAGAGAGCCTTTCTAGATGCTGATGGCTGTGGGCAGGAAGGATCTCCTGTAGCGCTCATTACCCATCTTTAGTGTGAGGAACTGAGCTTCCAGTTTAGCATCTTTAATAAATTGTGGCTGAAGTTATCATCCAATGCCCACACCACACTCGATGAGCATCAGGATCTCCGTCACTAAGAACTTTAGGTTGTGGACAATGAAAGTCTATTAAAGTGGCCAAAATTTTTTATTGGAAAGCAAAGTTTGAATGCATGGCTGTTGAAATGGTATAATGGAATTTATTATATTATATATGCAAGCAGTCCTCTGCAATTGACACTTCTACTGAAACAAAAACATAACATTGTAAAAAAATAAAATAGCTTATTGTTGCAAAAACATAAATCCAACTGTTACCACTACTATGGCTAAATTATAACTACACATTACTACAATATCTAGCAGGTAAGATTTTACAATTCTGTGGTATTTCGCCACAGTACAACACAGTACATACAAACAGTACATACAGTACATACAGTACATACAAACAGTACATACAGTACATACAAACAGTATATAGAATCAGCCCTTCTGCCCAAAGGAAGGAAAAGACTAGCTCTCTTATGAAAACTATATCAACAATGAAATTTTGCACTTCAATTTAAGAAAATTCTACATTACGTCTAATTGTATCTTTTGATATTTATTTTAAGATTAAGGCACAGATAAGGAGAGGTATTGAAAACCTGTGAGTAACTCCCGATAAAATCATGGTCAGCTGTTCAATGAACTCATGAAAACTGATTTTGAACACATTTCAGCTGTAGCCATTTTGAAGATTAAGGTTAAAAATTGTATTTAATCCCAAGAATTTAGAGGAACCTTTAAGTCAGTTTATTTTTTGCACCTAATTAAAATTAAGAATAAGAAACCTCAGCTAAATTGAGACATTTATATTTGTATTATTATTGTATTTTCTGCCATTCCATCCTGCTCTTTGTAAAGTAATGTTTAGGTGGCTGACAAGGTATTTGTAGCTGTTAATTAACCTGGTTATCCATTTCCATAGCCTCCTGTAGGCTGTTTATTTTACCAACAGTTACGATAACTCTACTAGCATGTTGTTAGCAGTAGTTTCAAAGCAGTTACATTTTAATCGTCAAAAGTAAAGTGACAGTGGGTTGTCCTGTAACTTCATGTGGGAATTCCTCTTTCTCTATCACACAGCTGACTGATAGGTGACAGAGATAGTTGGGGGAGGTGAAGCAATATTAGACACTCTACACAACCAAAGAAAATACAGAATAATCTGTAAAATCTCAGTAAATTGAGGAAAGGTACAATGGTACAATGGCAACAGCTTAATAATAACACAGAGACGCCGACATCCATTATTACTTCTGTAAATGGTGCTGCTGCGGGACGCATACATTTCCTACTGCGCCAGCGACCTTCATGCGCAGGAGGAGACTGATGGCGGTCGCATTTAATTAGTTTTAAACATGAATTAAAAATATGTGAGGCAGTGATGATCTAGTTATATTTCAAGACCTTTATTTTTTTTAATTCAGTTCTATTTATTTATTTTGTCAATTTATCTTGTTTTTTATTGACAGAAACCTTTAATTGTTGACATTTGTGTTGATTTTATACTTTGTGCTGCACTTAGCTTAATTATTACTATTATTAACATAAGTTCAGTTATTAACATATAAGGATGGGTACCTTTCACATCTGAACCCATACCGTACCGATACTCGGTACCTGGGAATCGATACCGGTACTCAACGGTACCAGTTTTCGGTACTTTTGTGTCTGTTTATGTGGTAATAAATGTTAATTCGTTTAATAATAAAATCTCAAACACTTTCATTTTATCTTGTTTTTTTCTCAATGTACAAACTTTAATGAATAAATCAAAACAATTCAATTCAGTTTATTTATATAGCGCCAATTCACAACACATGTTGTCTCAAGGCACTTCACAAAAGTCAGGTACATACATTACAATTAATCCTAATCATTGAACAATCAGATTCAGTTATTTATTCAAATTGGATAAAAACTAAGGAAACCCAGCAGATTGCATCCAGTCAGTGACTTGCAGCATTCACTCCTCCTGGATGAACATGTAGAGACAGTGGACAGTCACTGGTGTTGACTTTGCAGCAATCCCTCATACTGAGCATGCATTTAGCGACAGTGGAGAGGAAAAGCTCCCTTTTAACAGAAAGAAACCACAGGCCGTAGATCTGAGGCTGATGAAAATTGTCTCCTCAGCCTTGACAAAAATCTTGTGCTTAACCATGTCAGTGTAAATATACCCACACTCAGAAGAATATAGCGGGGCGCCCCGCTTGAATAGTGTTAGGGGACTCGCTGCAGGAGCTTCCTCAGATTAGAAGTTTTCCCGCCGCTGTCCTTGTACACTGGATCACAAATACTGCAGCGAGCGTAATCTGCACCGCATTGTGAGAAGTGGAGCCATACTTTTGGGCGCTTTCTATCAGCCATGCTTGCTTTGTTGACGGTACCAGCAGCTACTGACATCATTACGCTCTTGTGCGTGCAATGCTGTGTTCATGTCCGGCATGGAAAATTGCCCAATCTTCTCTCAGTGTCACAATGATGCTTTTAGATACCGAAACATGGTACCGATTGATTTTACGTGAATTCGGTTGGTTCCTATTAAAGTATCAAATTCGGTACCCATCCCTTTTAACATACCTTTTGACTTCTGCTTTTGTTGGTATGATCTGTCATTGTTTTAGTGTAAAAAGCTGATGAGTATCTCATTAAACTCACTTTGTGTGTCTCTTTTTTTTTCAGCTGAATTAGGTGACTGTGAGCCTCTAGAACATAATCTGGACCTGGTCTCAGAATTCCGGTTCAGTCCAGAGCAGACAGAGGATATGGAGCTTGCAATATATAATGCATGGAAGGAGTGCAGGTAGGCATTTAACTGGCCTAGAATTTATTAGAAAAAAGCATCTGTTAACATTTTAGGACAAACATTTCAGGGTTCATTCTCTAGTTTTACTCTGTGAATTCCCTGATATTTCTTTCCTTGTAAGCTTGGGTTCATTTATTTTTCAGAGGTCAGACACCGGCGCAGGCTGAGATCAACTACCTAAATAAAGCGAAGTGGTTAGAAATGTACGGGGTGGACATGCATATGGTCAAGGTAAACAAGATATGACTTGTTTGATGATGAACAAGAAATGAAACATGCAGGAGAACATTAATAGTCAGTTATCCTCTGTTTATGCCCTGTAGGCAAGAGATGGTAATGAGTACAGTCTGGGTTTAACACCCACTGGAGTTCTGGTGTTTGAAGGCGAAACAAAGATCGGACTCTTCTTCTGGTATGTTTGATGATTATGAAATCTATCTCTATATATATACCTTTGTTTTACTCCTTTTACCTGCTAGTCCTAAACCTGATTTGATATTTTGTTTTCCTTCACTCTAGGCCCAAGATAACTCGTCTGGATTTCAAGAAGAGCAAACTGACACTAGTGGTGGTGGAGGACGACGACCAGGTGAACCAAGCACTTGACTGTTGTGAATATGATTGCACCATTTGTTTTTTCATTGCGATGATAGGACCTGGAACATTTTTTATGTTTCATTTACTCTGGCCTTTTTTTTATTTTATTGGTTGGTTTTGTTTTTTTGAGTGTTTCTACTCTGGAATCTAAAACAGGACTAACTGGTAAATCTTGCCACAGCATTAGTCCTTATAGAGGTCTCGCCCAGTGACTGAGAGTGGGAGAGAAACCCCATTGGGCAATTAAAAGCATGATTTTAGCAATACATGCACAATCAATGATTTTGTCACAGCCTCTATAGTTTGTAACCTTAATAGAGTCCCTACACACTCCACATAAAAGTGTAACTGTAAAAGGTTTTAAAGGGGTTTGGCCCACCTGGATTCCAGTGCTCTTTAACTAACGGGGTGAGAGAAGAAAAGAAACGGCGGCAGACAGGATTAAACCTCGCATTGTGACAGTGTTTATTCTTTGAAACTGGATTATAATCACTTCAAAGGCAGAGAACGTTTTTCATATATTTTAAAAGTAAAATCTTCTTGTTAAATGTAAAACAAAAACTGAGAGTTAGGCTACTGTATGATAATTTATAGTTTAGTGTATATTATAATTTAATTTAATGTATAATTTAGAAAAATAAAACCCCCAATAATTAAGCCAATTTTAAAGGCCTTGCAATCTCTCCACAAAACTCCATCCTGGAAAAAGTGCTACCTACCTTTTTCTATTGGCAGTCTACCATGGTAATCTGTGTTTAACCTGGTAAATGCAATGAAAACCCATGGAGGTAATGATGGCCCTAGAGGAAAATAACATGGTTCCTGTAGGGGTAATGCTCCCAAACTGAGCTTTACTCCGCAAAGAGGGATGATGTGCAATAACACTGCTAAAATTTGTCAACTTTCAACATATTTGGTGCTTGAAACACAAAAGGTTTCAGCCATGGAACTGGAACAAAGCTGACCTAATTTTAGTTTGTCTCGTACAGTAATCTAGAAACCATAAATCTTAGCATTTTACCACATTTCACATAAATCAAACAGAACTTTGTTCAACATATTTTACAGATTTTTTTATGGAGGTTTTTACTGTAAATGCCCTTTTGAGGTTGTGTCTGAGCCTTACAATATGTAACACTGTGATAGAAAAAAACTGGTACTGTAATAATCCTGTAAAAGAGAGACAAAGAGTCTGTTTATGTCCATCCAGGGGTCTTTGAGTGAGGTTAATAAAGAAACCTGCCCCCTCTGGTATTTCTGGTATGCAACCCCCACTCCCCTGTCACACACACACACACACACACAAACACTGTGACACACACTTCACAGAAGTTCAATTTCAGCCTAAAACCTCCTTCTTTTTGCTATTAGACTGATGAGTAAATTGCATAAACAATATTGTCATACTGCCATGTTCTAGGTTTAACTGTTCAGCTCTTACAGAAATATCAAAGAGAGAAATGCATACTTTAGGTTTTTGTTTTCTAAATACTCTTGAGTATTACAATGCTAGTAGACGAACTGTAAGATGTTGAGTGAACTGGGGCATTTCCATCAAACCATGTTGCTTTCCAGGAATGTAAGTAAATCCATAAGGATGTTGAGATCCTTGTTTTACTCAGTTCTTATTGTCACTGAGTCCCAGTTCACCCCTTTACTGTCATTGTTAGCCCTAACCCTTTGTTCAGCATGTTCATACTGAAAGCAAGTAATCTACCAGTTATTTCTGGGAAGTAGAAAAAGGACTTACAACAACTTCCCATACTTTTCTGAAGCACGCTTGGAAACAAACAGATATCAGCTGTGCTTTAAAATAAAATCACAATACCTTTTTTTTCCTCTAATTAAAATATTTAATATTTTGAATGGGCACAAAAACACTAATATTTACCTCAAAGCACGTCAGTGGATGGTATAATTCTCATCATCCTTAACAAGTATAAAATATATTAAGAATAGGATTTTTTTTCTTCATCAAGGAAAGCAAAGCAAAAATACACCTTTGTATTCAATTAGCTGCTGCACGCGTTTTGGGAGACATCATCTTTCTTTGTAGTCTCTTACTTTCTAAATGTGGAAAGAACAGCAGCCCTTTCTATGGGCCAGCAGGAAATCACTCTACAGAAATCACCAAGTAAAAGGTACTTTCTATGGGCAATAAAAACAAATAAATTGCACAAGGTTAGTGATTTTAATGGCTTATTAATGGCTTTGCCCAGGAAATTGACACATCTGAACATAGTAGTGCTAGAAGTATTTTCAACAAAAGACAAAAGAAATAGAAAATGCGAAGTTAATAGCGGCATTAATTTCAAATAGCACTAATTTATTTAGTAAATAAAGTATTTAGAATTAAACTGAACTGAAATTATTCATAAATGGAGAGTAGTAGGAGATGTCAGTTAAGTTAGGCTGCTGGAGGATAAGCTGTCTGCCTTTCCTTAGAGATGCATCAGGACAACGTATCCACTCTAACCATGAGCTTTATGAAAAAGGAAAGTTTTAAGCCTAATCTTGAAAGTAGACGGGGTGTCTGCCTCACGAAAAAATTCTGTGAGCTAGTTCTATAGAGAAGAGAAGCCTGATAACTAAAAGATCAACCTCCCATTCCAGTTTTAGAAATGCTAGGGAGCACCAGTGAGCCTGAAGTCTGAGGGTGAACTGCTCTGTTAGGAACAGGTAGAACACATAACCATTTTACTTTTCATATGAACTCACACTGCAGCATTTTAAATCCACAAAGGGTTTTTACTGAGCACGGTTTCTTTGAGAATGTTTTATGTCCTACCTAATCAAATATATCCCCTTTTCAGGGTAAAGAGCAGGAGCACACCTTTGTCTTCAGGATGGACCATCCCAAAGCCTGTAAGCATCTGTGGAAGTGTGCAGTGGAACACCACGCTTTCTTCAGGCTCAGAGGGCCGGTGGAGAAAAACTCTGCACGTTCTGGGTTCATACGTATGGGGTCACGCTTCAGATACAGGTAACAAATTCACAGACAAACCCGAGGAAGAAAAATGGGTTTTATGGTTTGGTTTAGTTTCTTTTACACCTGAAGAACTGTTGGATTGCTAAAACATTTCTATTGTGACCAGAAAAAACTTAGCTGGGCTTTTCTTTTATTATTGTTTTGTTAGCAAGACATCTTGTAACTTTAGGCAGAAAGAGGTTTGAGTTTGCTCTCCAGTCCATTGTGTATTCAGTGTTTAGGACTGCTCAAGATGGCGATGGAGTGAAGAATCTGAAAATTAGACTTTTGAGAGACTCATACAACTCCAAATTCAAACAACGATATGCTTTAATTAAACATCATCCTAATATTACTGTATTAAATTATTTTCACTGTGCAGCAGATACCCTTTTTTATCCATACATACCTAAATTAGTTCACCACTGGTAGTGCCAACATACTGCAGAAGCCAGCTTGCCCTCCTCTGTGTGTTTAAAAGTTATCCAGTGAGGTAAGCATTGGTGGTAGTGTTGATTTAACACGGGGGCTGCAGGGTTTTGTTGTTAGTAAAAGGTTATCGCCTGGATGCTTTCAGAGTTCAGCAGGGGTCAATGCTTTGATAGTTACTGCACTGAAAGTGAAATTCACCAAATATTTAGGTTTTGTTGGAAATTCTGAAGACAAAAATAACTTTTGTCTGTGTTTTTCTGACCAGTGGAAAGACAGAGTATCAGACAACCAAGGCCAGTAAAGCGAGGCGCTCAGCCTCATTTGAGAGGAGACCTAGTCGTCGTTACTCCAGAAGAACCATGCAGAACAGAGGTGATGTAAACTAAAGAAACCACATAAATGTGTTCTTAGCTTTTTCAGAGGGCAGGCTTAATGATCTGCATTTTAGTAATGTCCTAAACTCTGAGGCAAAAGTTAATTTTCTGCTCCATGTAAAGATTTTCTCTGGTCTTTCAGAATTGAAGCTCTAAAAACAACCGTTTCTTACAGTCTTATCAATCTAAAAGGTTAAGCTAGCAATTAAAACGAGCCTAAGTTACTTCTTGTTTTTACTGTAATATTAAGATTGAAGAAGAAAGGAAAACCTAAGAACAAAATGATCAGATACAGGCTTTAGAAATTCCTTTGCACACGATCAATGCAGCCTCCTCCACAATTATTGACAACCCTGGTAAGAAGCCTCTCTTTGTTGCAGCTGTCCAACGGCACAAGCTTGGCTCCTCATCCCGTCTCATTTGTTACAGCCGCAGTTGTTGTTAAGCATTTAAGTATTGCTCTGACTGTACACATGCTGCAGATTATTTACTTGAAACCATTGTTTCGCTTATGGAGATCAACACACATGTGACTTCCCTGAGTAGCATGTTTTTTTTCTCCTTTCTAGTTCAAAGAGGGACTGAGGGAGATTAGCCTGTGTGTCACTTAACTTTTCTATCCTTAGTGAAGTTATTAAGAGCCACAGCTGAAGAGGCTATAGAGCCAGTTGTGTTCCTGATCTAGAATTACGTTTTCACCAACATGACACAGGACACTTCTTTAGAGGCAGAGGGATGCAAACAGAAACTTTCCTCCAAAGTTTACTTGTTAAAACGCTTGCGGAAAAAATTTAACTATTGTCACGATTGTAATAACATAGTCATTAAAAACGTTCTTAAACCATAACTTTGTTTTCCTCTGAATGTAACTAATGCTCTCACAATGTGCTGTTTGTGTTTTTCAGGACCATTCAACACCCAGGAGTAAGTACAAAAACACTGTTTGTTCTGTTATTTAGCATAGAGATTTACGATGCACGGTGGCGCAGTTGGTAGCACTGTTGCCTTGCAGCAAGAAGGTCCTGGGTTCGATTCCCGGCCGAGGGTCTTTCTGCATGGAGTTTGCATGTTCTCCCCGTGCATGCGTGGGTTCTCACCGGGTACTCCGGCTTCCTCCCACAGTCCAAAGACATGCTTGTTAGGTTAATTGGTCTCTCTAAATTGCCCTTAGGTGTTTGAATGAGTGTGTGCATGGTTGTTTGTGTGTTGCCCTGCGATGGACTGGCGACCTGTCCAGGGTGTACCCCGCCTCTCACCCATAGACTGCTCGAGATAAGCACCAGCTCCCCCGCGACCCACTATGGAATAAGCGGTAGAAAAATTTACGATATATACACTATGTTTTTATGCTTTCCGGCACAGTGGATTTGTATTGTGGCTGTTCTGTATGTTTAACGGCTGCTGCGTTGTGTGGGGGTTGTTGTGGTTCATAACATTAAAATGCGTCACGATTCAGCAGATCTAGTTTCCCGCAGGTTCCTTTAGTCGTTTAGCTTTCTTTTTTTTTAATAGGGCTCTGGCATCAGTTCAGTCGTAAAATAATTAATGACTCTGCTAATTAGTTAATAACAGATTGCAAATGAATAGTGTAACGTAAAGAAATGCTCTCAAAAGACCTCGCTAATACAAGTCTTTGCTACATAGATTTACATAAGAGTTGGATTTGATGAACAATAGTGTGTTTCTGAACAGTTGAATATTTCTTGATGGTTATGACTGAAATTCAAGGCAGGTTGATGTGTTGTCTGTTGTTTATTGAAATCCCTTTGTGTCTCTCTTCTCTCAGGGTCCTTTCTTCAGGTAATGGCGTGAGCTCCAACAAAGGAAACAAGGTGAGCAGCATTTCTTTGTGCTGCCTTTATTTATGTAGATCCCTGCGCTTTAATTTTTTGTTGCTGGTTTTTAATATTTTCTTTTGCTTTGGCTCTTATCTTAGGTTTCTGCAAGCAGAGGCGCCTGGTCTGGCATGCCCGTGGTGAGCCCAGTAACAGCTACAACCTCTGGACCACTGGAAATCGAGACTTTACCCAGAAGTCCTGGAGGAGAAAAACGAGGGTTAGTATCTTGAGAATCCGTTGAGCCTTTTTAATGAATGTATTATTTTACCCATATATAAAGATACAGAAACCTTGGCTAGATTATTGTTTAAAAAGGGATTTTTGTATATGCGTGTTGGATCTGAAACTGTCAGTGGCTCACTGATGATGATTAGAAATGGTTGGGCCAGGCTGGCTGGGCCTGCTGGTAGCTGATAGAATTGGGCAGATAGCTAGGTGTGTTTTTCATGCTCTAATGCCATCTGAGTGGCTTAGCAGGACTTATCCGCTGACCCCGTGTTGTTGTGAGCAGTGAAAGGACGGAAGAAGAAAGAAGAAAGTCGGAGAGAAAGCCAATATTGGCGTGCCTTTTGTTATTTTATTACTAACTTTTTAGGGTTTTTCACTTGTTCTAAAGGGAGCATTCAGGCTGATACCTTTTATTAAAAATCAAAGTTTGTCAGCAACTGAAAACAAAAACAAAACAAGTCTGATTATGGTTTTGTATAAGAATATATCAAGTTTTCATTTAAATCTTTTCACTGTTGGATTTTTTTCATCTTGCTGCCTCTGGTTACCAAATATAAATGTGCTTTTTCTATCTCAGGTTTGGTTAAGGATTCATTGACTCATGCATATGCATACAAGTGACTTTAATTGTCATCAACCTACGTTGTTCCCTTGTGTTCCAGTATTAACTTGTACTGAGGATAAATTGCCCTGATCTGGAAGCGGGCTGGTAGGTACAATCGAACTCGGGGAAACCCGGCTCTGGCTTTAACCAATCAGTGGTGGGCACCCTGATTTCTGGCTTTGGATAAATGTTTTCCTGCAGGGGACAAACATCAGTTCATGGTGATTTGCTGTTTGTCTACTTTTTGAATCAGCATTGAATGCCATCCTGATTGGTGGAGGAAGCTGTGATGATTTGGGATGCTCTGCTGGGATCATGTTCTGGTGGCTTGAATCAGGGATGGGATTTGATTTCAGCTTCTTATCTGTTCTGTTTAAGGCTGGGGTTTCTTCTAGACTGTACTTTTTTCCCGGTCATCTAATGTCCTGTGCATCCTGTCCGCCTGCTGCTCTCTAATCCTTTACTAAAACATCCCTCTTCACAATGTTTCTATTATACACATCAACAGAACTCCATCCAACACATCCAAAAGGGAAAAAAATGATAATTTGACAGATTTAAACATATAAAACCTTTTACTTGATTCAATTACATATAGACAAATTTAAGTAAGTTAAAAAAGTTTTTTACATATGGTGCCAAACACTGTTGAGCTGGATTTCACTTTGTAATCCTGTGCTTAAAGCAAACAAACAACCAAACCTCAGAATGATTTCAGAATAGTCAGTCGTGGCAGAAAGCTGTTCAAACTGAGCCTTGTTCTGGTTCTGCTGGAGGTTTATTCCTGTTAAAAGGGAGTTTTTCCTCTCTACTGTCGCTACTTGCATGCTCAGTATGAGGGATTGCTGCAAAGTCAATGCAAGCGACTGTCCACTGTTGCTGCATGCTCATCCAGGAGGAGTGAATGCCGCAAGTCACTGACTGGATGCAATCTGCTGGGTTTGCTCAGACAGAAAAACTTTTAACCAATCTGAACAATAAACTAAATCCGACTGTTTGATAGTTAGGATCAATTGGAATATATGTACCCGACTTGAAATCTGTATGATTCGATTGAATTTACTTTGTAAAGTTCCTTGAGACGACATGTGTTGTGCATTGGAACTATCTAAATAAAACTTAACAGGAAAGGAGGAGAAAAATCTAAGAAAATATAGTATAGTATAGTATAGTATAGATCTAATAATGGACAATTATACAACTGATCTAAATGTGAAAAGAGAATATATAATATAACAAATTCTTAGTGAAGTCGACTTCAGTCATTGTTAAAATAAAGTACACTGTTAAATTTTCACGTAAGACTTTCGGGTTCAACTTAATGTTTCACAAACTTTTTCATAAAGACTTCTTTGTTTAATGAATAATATCATGTTGTGGCACCTTTTTTCTTTGTTGCAACTGAGGTCAAAGGTAAATAATTTCAGAATCTGTCTGGCCAGATGATAAAATACTAGGATTGGCAGAAGGTATACTCTGTTTACCCTGACTTCATCATGAGAGTACACATGTGTCCTTTCATATGCTTCTTGTCAATTACCTTTCCTGGCATGTGAGAAAACTTTATTCTCGTAAATGTTTGGGCAGCAGCATTGATTGCTGTAAGAAAAAGAAGTGTAGTTTTTGTTATTTTTAAGCTTCATGTATAAAAACTGAAAAACCCCTGAACATTCATCAGTCAGTATGAGATTCTAACAGTTTATACCCTTGTGTTAAATACCACAGTGTCATGGTAGTTATACTAAAATGTAGAACACAAGGTAAGTGCTTCTAAAATAGAAAAAGGAACAATTATTTCTACTGCTGTATACTGAACTCATAGATTCATTACACAGAGTGAAAGTTTTGAGTATTTTTGAGAGGATTGTCAATCAAAATCAATTGAAGAATATGGAGAAACTTTACAAGAAGTGAAGTCATCAAGAGCCACTCAACACAGATGAATCCTACACATGGACTACAAGCGTCTTACCTGGGCTGAGGAGAAACGGAACTGGAGCGTTGCTCAGTGGTCCAAAGTCCTCTTTTCAGTTTAAAGTAACGTTTTCATTTCATTTAGAAAACAAGGTCTCAGTCTGGAGGAAGAGTGGAGGGGCAGAGTCAAGTGTGAAGTTTTCACAGTCAGCAATGGTTTGGGTCACCATGTCATCTGCTGGTTCTGGTTCACTGTGTTTTCTGAAGTTCACAGTCAACGCAGCCATCTAGCAGGAAATGTTAGAACACTTCATGCTTTCTTCTGCTGACGAGCCTTAAGGAGATGCTGATTTTTGGCAGGACTTGGCACCTACCCACACTGCCAACTGTGCCAAAAGCTGGTTCAGTGACCATGGTGGTACCGTTCGTGATTGGCCAGTGAACTGGCCTGACCTGACATTTCTGTTTGCAACCCTTTTTTTATTGATCTGTAACTTGGGTCTTCATTATCTGTAAGCCGTAATCATAAAATTACAAGAAATAAATGCTTTAAATATTTCACTCTATGTATAAAGAATCTATATTATATGTGAGTTTAACATTTTCATAGTATTCTGTTTTTAGATGTACCTGTATATGCTCAGGTAGAGCCTGCAGTCAGCTGCTGAAGAGCTAAAACCATGGTTTGAAAACAGTTACCCTATTAAGAGTGATGGGTTCCGGTTCTTTAGTTTCCTCAACATGAGGCGCCGGGTTTTTCACAGCTGGAAATCTTGCCAAATGGGAAAGTTTGTGTTTTTTGTATGTTAGGGAAAAGTGTAGGAGCCTTCTTTAAGCCAGCTGTTTGCCAGTGCACAGATGGAGGAGAGGTAGGCTTTTCCTCTCTGCCATCTTAATAGGAGGACCTCAAACTACGAGGAGGCTTTAATGGAAGCTCTTAGCGGTTTTGAGTCTTTTGGGTTTTAAAACGTTAGACTTTGACAGACATTTAGATTTAACTCAAAGTAAAGGTCACCTTTATAAAATACAAGTCATACAAGTCATTTACCTAGTACTTTGACCCTGAAAATCCTTCTGCCGTGAATGCAGGGATAAGCTGAAGGACATCAAAGTAGCCATTTTATATTCCTACCAAGAACAGTGTTGTTGGGTCAAATCTTGTGTTGAACAGTGCTGCCTCAAAATCCACAATACAGGATGCACAACCAGAGGTTTTGCTGCAGAAAATCTAAAATGACCAGTTCAAAGAAACTGCATAGTATTTAATAAACTCCTGTGTAATGTAGTGTAAAATAGTTCTGCTGCACCACAATGACCAGACTGAGTAGGCTTATCTCATTTTGTGTAAACTAGCTCCAACTAAACCATATCTACAGTCCTACATATGTTGCCAACCTGATCCTCAGGCATCCTCAACTCCAGACCTCAGGAGCTACTATGCTCCAACTCGATACATCCATGCTCCAACACACCGGAATCACATGGCCGTATTACCCCGTCAGCCTGTCATCATGTTCTGCAGAGGCCTGGTTATGGGCCATCCATTTGTTTCTGGTGTATTGCAACACGGATGCATCTAACGTTGCAGGACAGTGGCTGTATGGGACTGGAGTTGGGTTAGGCTGCATTTATTATTGCATTAATGAGTCACAGACAACACATGCTCACTTTGCTCTGAACATGTAGCAGTGTTCTCAAGACAAAGTTGTTCAGACCTTGGAATCCTTTCTAATCATTAGGAAAAGACTCTATAAACCAGGATATGAGATCTTAAGGTTCCAGTTTGTTCTGTCTTTATAACATGCTAAAATTCAGTTTCAATTCAATTCAGTTTATTTATATAGCGCCATTAAAATTAATCAAAAGATATCTGCTGTGTACAACTGACTGGACTGAGTTAAGCAGGATCAGTGTGACGGTGTTACATGACTCTTATTACAGTCTGATCAGCTGCATTTTTCCTTACTTCTATTTTTTCTTACTTTAAATAAAATGTTGGTGATTTTGAATTGCGCACTGCAGCCTCTAGCTGGTCTCCTCACAACATGAGCAGCCACTCTTGATGGGATAGTAATCCTATTACACGTTCTGCTGACATAGACACTGACACTTCTGCTTATGCAAAATCAGTTGGTAGGTTTGTCCTTTGTCTTTTCAGATATGTGAAAACAAATCAAACCTGCTTTAATAAAAAAAAAGAATGCTACTGATTAAAATAATAATCAAATTAATTTATAATCCCATTAACCTCTGCGGTGTCATTTTTTATTCACATTGTTGTTTTATGAAGCCATCTGTCATTCATTTCTCTCTATTTTTCTGACTTTGCTCATTCTTGTTAGACTCTTTACTTCCCTGCAATACTTGAAGAGTGCAAATCTACAGCTTATGAGTCATGTGTTTGTGTGAGACTCAGTAACTTCACTTTGTTAGACAGACTAATGTAAATAACACAGGGCTTACCAAAACCTTCCTCTAAACCCAGGAGTGAGCACACTCATTTCTGATGAGGGTGCTTTTTTATTTCTATGGATTGTGTAACAAATTCTTCTGATGGCCGTTCTTGAAAAAAAATGAAACATCTTATTTTAATATTGCAAATGTCCTAAAAACCAACCATTTCCTAAAGTGTGTTAGTCGTGGCTCACATGTAAGTTAACCTGTAAGAGAAAGTTGTTTATAAGACGCATCCTGGATCCAAATAACAACCAAGCTGTTGGTTCAGATATGGATCTGAAAAAAATAAAGGTCCTTTAAAGACTATCAAGATCATTTTAAACTAAATGTTCTCTTCTAAACTCTTAGTGCTGTAACGAATAAATGCTTCTAGCTTTTTGTAGTTTGGATTGAAGATATTAAACCCAATCATGACAGAGGAGACGCATGCTATCATAAAACACGTACTACAGCAGTAGTTCCCAAACTTTCTTTCCCTTGAAACCCACCTATGGAGGAAACAGGAACTGGGCTTTTGTTTCTAATGTTCGGAGAGGATGTACTATGTTCTGGAAACACTGAATAGGAAAACCTGAAGCTGCACGTTTGTTA
This sequence comes from Crenichthys baileyi, assembly GCA_036173005.1. Lineage (NCBI taxonomy): Eukaryota > Metazoa > Chordata > Actinopteri > Cyprinodontiformes > Goodeidae > Crenichthys > Crenichthys baileyi. Next base: position 177,299 of record JAHHUM010002672.1, read on the forward strand.
ATCCAACAAGATAAACCAGTACACAATGTACCGCAAGTTCACTGCAACAGAGGTGTTTAGTGTCCTCAAGTTAGAAAAATAGTTAAAATAAATTAAATGTTGTTAAATTTGACCAGTAACCACCCACTCTGACCCATTGTCTGTGATGGGTAGGACCCACAGAAGCAACAAATTAAATTGTTCCTTTTATAACTTCATGCACTAGATTGAGAGCAGAATAGTTGACATTAGTCTTTGGGCAGTGCACAGTAAAATCTGAATGCAAACAGTCACAAGGATCACAGCTTATTCAGCATCTTTACATCGCCAGGAATATCTAACATTGTCAATTTAAACTTATATAAAGGGGCTGTTTTTTATGTTAAATTATGCACCGAATTTTTACCAAATTTAAAAGCTGCCTTAAATCTGCTCATTTTTTGCTTCTTTCTCATCTTTTTTGCTTTCCTCTTCCTCTTCCTGCTTTTTTTTGTTTTTTTTGCCAGCCCTCAGAGCACAGCACTTTTTTTTCATTCCTGCCTCCTGTTTGTTCCCTTGTCCTTCACCGCTTTTTTCCACATGTTTTATCAGGTCTCCATCTCCCTCCGTTCATCCTTTCATCCACACATCAACCCATCCTTCCTGCCCCTGTCTCATCAGAAAACAATACAAGGAGCTGGACGCATGCGGCCATCTGACTACACTCTCACTTTGTGCTCTGATGACTTTGTTACCTACTAAAAGATGAGAATGGCTCTGCACCAAGGTGAACATTAAAAAGGTGCTGGTATTTATGAAGGAATCTACTTGGTGAGACGGGTAAAACACCGAGTCCAGGATCAGACTCTTTTTATGTCCTGATGTCTCCATCCATCTCTCATCCCTTTTCTCTTTAATCCTCAGACATGTGACAGTTTAAAGTCACTCTATCGTTTCCCGTTTTGCTGTCCATCCACTTAACGTTTCCTTCTTTCATGACCTTCTCTCCCCACCTCATGATGAAATTGTCGTGCTGGAGTCAGATGGCATCGGTGTGAGACTGAGGGTTTCATTTCGGTCTCGGCTCTCTGAGGAAACAAAGATCAGACAATTTTTCTTTGTTTTAAGTAAAACCCAGGCTACATTAGTTTGATCGGCATTTTGTCCCACTTTTTTTTTTCTTAAATAGTTTTGTCATTTTTATTCTGTTCTAACATTTCATCTGTTTGTTATAAAAGGGAGTCGGGTAAGAGGGCATTAAATAGTTCTCATTTGTTCACCAGTTTGTCTAAAAGCATGGACACACTGAAGCCACAGAACAGAGCCGCATTCCAAAAATTCCCAATCAGGTCCACGTCCTCTGATAGAAATACGGGAAGATGTTTTTTATCTTCTGCTTGAAGTCGGCTGCCTGTCTCTGCCTCCAGTGTTGAGTCTGGACAACATGAAGACTCACATTTAGATCTTTTTCTGAAGTGCCTTCTCATCCAACTTCTGCCACAATGCAACAAATATTTATTCTACTGAATCATAAGTAAAGGCAGACTGCCGGGTTTTACTGCTGTTTATTTGTATAAATAACCTCAGCAGTGCTTACGCAGTGAAAGTGGTTTTATGAAAGGAGCTGCATTCATTGTAATGCTTAATATAATTGAGTGTAAGTAGTATACATCTGATGGTCCACTGATTCTTTGTTGCATTAGTTAACTAATGAAGATGATTTAACAATATTAGTGATTAGAAACATGTTGACATGACTGCAACCAAATTCTGTATTTATCATAACTGCTTTACAATCATTTCAAAGAATAAATAAAATATGGAAACAGATGGTTGTGTAACTTTCTAAAAAAAATCCCTCCTTTGATACTCTTTGTTTTTCAATATTAATAGGATTGCTGTTTTGTCATATTTTGAAGTCCTTTGAGTTGTTCCTTTGCCATGAAGTTTACATTTTCTTAGCATATACAAGGAAGATGTCTGTATGTGTGCAGCGCCTTGCAAAAATACTTCTACTACCTGAACATTTTGGGGATTCTGTTGGTCACAATCACAACCTTCAGTGTATCTTTTATTGTGAGTTTTATGTGACGGCACAACGCAAAGCTGTGAAGCGGCAAGAAAAGGATGCATGGTTCTCTACAGTCTCTACAAATAAAAAGCTAAAATGTGTGCCATATATTTATATTCAGCCCCCTAAGGTTAATACTTTGTAGATCAAACATTTACTGCACCTATTGCCAGAAGTCCTTTGAGATATGGCTCTACCAGCTCTGCACGTCTAGATACTGAAATTTTACCATTCTTCTTTGCAAAACAGCTCAGTCTCACTGAGAGTGAATGGAGACCATCTGTAAAACTCAACTTTCAGTTCTCTCCTCAATTGGATTTTGGTCTGGACTTTGACTGGGACATTCTTTCACATGAATTTGCTTGGATCTCAAGCATTTCATTGTCCATCTGGCTGTTTAGTTCGGGTCGTTGTCCAGCTGGTAGGCGAAGGTCCACCCAGTCTCATGTCTGCCTCAAACAGGTGTCCTTCCAGGATTGCTCCACCCTGCTTCCCATCAACTCTGACCAGCTTCCCTATTTTTAAGAAATGCAGCCCCACAGACTGATGCTTTCACCACCATCTTTCAATCTGCAGATGGTGTGTTGAGGGTTACGTTCAGTTTTGTTTTCTTGACCAGAACACCTTCTTTCACGTTTGCTGTGTCTCCTACATGATTTTTAAACAGGTCATTTTATGGCAATCTTTAAACATTTTTTTGCTGCGCTTCCATTACAGCCAGACACAAAGGAGTGTACAACCAGCAGTTGTCCTGTGAACAGATTTTTCCAAAATCAGCTATAGATCTCTAAATGTCATTTGGTTCCATTGGATTTTATTAGATACAAATGCAGGCCACAGTTTTAAAACCATGCATAGCTTTACTTCTACATATTATTATGCCATTACAATACATTTATCTGTAGTTGTTACATGGTAAAATGTGAAGAAATTCAAGGGGTGGGTTTACTTTTGCAAGGCACCCTGTTTTGCTTCTTAATTTACATTCTTTTCCTATATGAGGTATAAACATCCTTACTGTTCATGTTCAGTTTTCTACATGGATTGTGCTCTGTCCGATGTGGGAATATTTACCCACACTTGTACATTTGTTATCCTTTAATTCCTGTGTTCTCTGGGTAGTGCACAGTAATATGCATCATAGCTTGAGTTAAGTTTCATCTTGAGGCAACAGAAATATGAGGTAGATGCCAGTAACAAAATCTGTGTAGCAAATGCTTTGCTTCAAGCTCTGATAATTCTGAGAATATTGCTTCATTTTTTTCCCCCACTGAAGATATTGGTTGCCTTAAATGTTTGTGTCCACACAGCGACTTGGGGTTCTTAAATGGTTTTTACAGAGGCTTATTTTTATCCATCCAGTCTTGTTGTTGGAATTTGGTTTTTGGGGATGTTGGAGTCATTTTCACATGCTATTGAAAAGTCTTCTGATAAATGTGGCAGTTTTACCATCACTGCTGAGTTCATTGTGGATAAGAGGTAAGCTGTGTGATCCTGGGTAGTTTTGTTGAAAGCTAGTGTATCCTTCATTCATTTATTGCAAAATGTAGTTTTATGGCAGTGTCCTTTAGGTATTTCCTTCTTGCTTTCCTTGTCCTTGTACCTGCAGCTTGCCGGTTGTTGCTGACCTGATGGAGACGTGCATCGACGATGTCCTCAGGGCTCCTGTTGTTCCTTCCATCACAGCTGCAGAAGAGGTCAGACCGTGTGCTGCTTACGCCGCTGCCAGCGTACCTGGAGAAGATCCACTCAGTCTTGCTGGTGAGGCTTTAAAAGCCATACCCCCATCTGAAATTAATGAATGTCCGAGGAACACCGATTCTTACGTTGAATTCTTCCTACAATTCAATACTGATTTTCCATTTAATGTACATAAAATGGACATTTCTTTTCATTGATAAAGAAAAGAGCACATAAATAAACAAAATGCTCAAAGCCATAAATGAATAGGTTAAGTACATATTCCCAAACACACACACAAACAGTAAAATAGGAGCATATAACAAGCAATGTAACTTATTGATAATGTTAAAGTTGCTGTGTTTTTATGTTTGGCTTTGTGTCTTCAGACGCAGCAGCTCGTTTAAAGCAGCTGGAGTTGGAGAGCAGTCCACTTCCTGCGACTCCAAGAAATAATATCAACATTAATGTGGCCATGAACAACCAGGTGAGCATCCATTTCTGCTAATGCTGAGCTGTTTTTTTGCATGAGACTTGTTTTCTTAGTACTCTGAGATCTGATCCCCACTTCCACAGGACGACTTGGTGAAACTCACAGAGAAATGTGGTCTGAGCAGTCCAGGAAGTAGTCCGGTTGTCACCCAGCTGCGCACCCCAGAGGATCTCAAGAGCAACATCCTAAAAGCTCAAGTGGAAGCAGCTGCACTGAAGGTGAGGACCAGACTCCAGGGGAGTCGATAGGGAGGAGACAGGAGTAACAGTACTTGTGGCTTCATGGGAAATCTTATTCTGCTCACCTAGCAGTATCAAGACCTGATTATATCCAGGCAAATTAGGCTTTGCAGTTTGTTGGTGTTCAGATGTAGACTAAAGTTCATCAACGCCAAGTTTAATGCGCCATTGTCGTGTTCTTTTTAACTGAACTTTGATCAAGTTAGATTTAACGTGTTGAAGTCCAACAGCCTCTTATAGGGCAATAACTTGGTAATGCTTGAATCAAGGGATTGTTTGGCACAGGTTATGTTAGGAAATGTTCACTCGTTTTGCTGTAGCAACGGAAACAGAAATCCGCATGGGAGTTAACATTTTGTCCTCCAGTGTTTCACTTTATCCTATCTTAAATTAACTCCAGGCCTGAGAGTTTCAAGTGTGCAGTAAGAAAAACACACCTTAAAACTTTTAACTTTTCTTAGCTTATTTCAAGCTTTCTCAGCTTATCCACATTATTGATGTCATCTATAAAATAAAAAATCGAAGAAACTTCAGTGTGTTTTCTCAATGTTTATGAATTAACCTCTTTTATTTGCTTTAAGGTTTAAACATAATTTAGAACTGTATCCCCCCCCAAACTGCTGTGTGTTCCTTTGCTGCAGTCTGCAGCGCTCCCCTGTTTCTGTATGTACATCTGTTAGGTTCACTATCTGGGCTGCAGTTTCAAAGCAAACCTGGTGGGTAAAAGCATTTGCTTTATTGTCAAGTGACTGGTTACACAGTGATTTACTGGTTGGGAGTTCAGGTTGGGTGACGACGGCCAGAGGATTACTTATGAGGCGACAGATAAGAGAAAGCCTCTGTAATGAATTTTTAAATTACTGCTGAAGTAAGTCAGACATGTTTAGACACATGTTTGATTTACGCTGTACCTGAGTGTTCAGGTGCAGACGTTTTGCACCAAACCACATCAGATTTAATTAGTCCTGTTTCATGTTTAATAACCAGGTAATATCTTTATGAATCAGATTTAAACAAAAAAAACCCACAAATGACTAAAATAGTTAACTTTAAGTTACATGGAAGGGTTAGTCTCCATTATTACATTTTCAGTAAAGGTTTTAGTGGAAAAATTTCTGATGTATGAAACATACATAAACTATTTTATATATCTCTATATTCATTTAGATAATAAAGTACTTTTTTGGAGAAAAAGGAGTGATTTAAAGTAAATAATTAATAGAAATTATTGATTTATCAGTAAAGTGGCAGCCACTAATGACTATTAGACTTGAGATGATCTGTGATAGCCTTCGTTCTGTCATTGCATTTATCTGTGTTTCTGTGCAGGGGCATTTGGAGGAACATGTCATGGCGGTTGGTGACAAGAACTGTAACTTGCAGGAGGCCACTGCAAGGTATGCGTTTCATAAATGCACAGTGAGGAAATTTTCCAATACTTCAGATAAGTAAAAGAATTATTGGTAAACATGAGAGAAAATATTCCCAAAAAAAATATGCAACATGTTTATATTATGTTCATTCAGGGTTTGTAAGCAGAAATCGGGAAGTGTAAAGTTTACTTTTAGCAGACCTGTAGTAACAGCTCCAGTTACTGTAGGTTAGAAGGCGAGGCCGAGGTTGGCTGAAGTAGGCCGTTACTTTGTAAAAAAAACTTGCTCAGTTTACATAGTTTGTAAAAATCCGAGTTTTTCTCACCAAAAACTGTTGGTTTGTAAATGAAAGGTGCAAGCACAGCACAAAATGTTAGTGGGGACATTTAGGGAATTCTGAAACAGAAATTTTTCAAGAACCCTGAATTTCCTCCCGAAAGTGTAGAGCTCACACTTTGAAAGAAATTATTGTGAATGATTTTTTAATGACTATTTATATATTTTTCCCTTAAACTGGACCCCCTCCTCTTCTTATATTGAGTCTGAGTCATCCACTGCATTCCCAGCCAGTCTCAACACTCTCGCTACTGGAACGGATTAGCCTCCTAAATATTCATGAGGATTCCCAGCAAAGCTCACATAATGCCACTTTCAGTTCAAACTAGTAACAGAACTTCACATTTGGACTCAGAAGCTCCAGACTCTGGCCCCCAAAGTTAGAACATTAACACGGTCTAGAAAACAAGCTACATGAGTGTTATAATGTTACAGGGAGGAAAGTGGGCTTTTTTAACCAGCAGTTAACTTTGTGGGTCATGAAATTAGTCAAATTAACAAAAATAATGCTCATAGTCTGCTTGCAAAATTGTTAGGATATAAAAACAGTGTACATAAATGACTGAAAATAGTTTTATAAGAAATGTTTTTATATTTTTTTACAGCAGTAATGGGAGTTACAAGTTTGCTTTGCTGTTTTTTGGGTTAAAAGCTGATGGGTTGGGAACCTGAAATGTTCTGTCACGTTTGTTCTGAGAATTTCTCAGTGCAGAAGAATCGGTTTCATCCCTTCCTGTAAGAAACATCCTTTTTTTTTGTTTCTGGAATTGAAAGTAGATTGCATCGCTCGCTGCAACAACAGAGTTTGTTGTCTGTTTGCCAGGTTGAAGGTCAGTTCGGGCCGAATGGGCAGTAACTCGTCTCTTTCTGTTAGCAGCCGACCGGATCCCCAAGACTCCTGGGAGCTGCTGAAGCCGGCCTCGCCGGTCTCCTCCGCAGCAGCCAGGTCTGAGTGTTTGTTTTTCATTTTTAATATTCGCTATTTTCTCTTTTCGATCAGTTCTCCTTGTATTTGTGACGACCTTTGTTCTGTACTTAAAGAGAACGTGTAGCAAGCTGGGAGTACTGAGGAGCAAACCAAGCAGCCTCAGAGAGTATCTGTTTTAGGTCTTTGTGTAGGACACTCTAAACACTAAATATAAACCAAGTCATTTAATTAAAATACTTTCCAGATCTTGTCTAAATATTCCATCCATTTATCCATCTGTTTTTTCCCGTCCAATACCGTCCATGCTTCTATCTTAATTTCCCCATGCGTTTGTTCTTCAGTACATTTATTTGGACCTCTTGCAGTTGTAAGTACCACTGAGAACTCTGCTAATCTGCTCATCTCTATAAATACAACTGAATTGAAATTAAATCTCAGATTAGGGAAAAGGAGTCCGTTTGGATTTGAAGAATCCGTAGAAACCCAGTACACTGAATCTAAATGGCTTCATTAAATATAGCTCATGTTATGATTACCCCTCGCTAGAAAAATCATCCAAAGCATGTTAGGGATTGGTTAAACATGGAAATGGGTAATTGGACGGTCAAGATGATAATTTCCACTTGAAACTAAAAAAATGTTTTTGTTGTATCAAATTTGTTTTAACATTTTTCTCTTTTGGGTATCCCCACTCAAAGCCAAATAAAACTCAAAACCTTAACTCTGATCCACCATCTCTTTTTGCAGTCTGTGCTGACATCTGCTGGTTTCTTTGTGTAGTGCCTTTATGTGTGTCGTAGGTGAGTCACATGACCTGATTTCTGCCTGGATACTGTTGGCAGAGTGACTCACATGCCCACTAATGGTGCACGGCTCCAGGTTTATTGGTGCCGTTTAACCTGCATGCTGTTCTTCCTGAATCATTCGAGAACCTTTACAAAAAATCAACCACTCTGGTATTAACTAAGGTGTGTGAACACCTTCCAGCCTTGATCAGATTTAGTTGCTATTGGCAGGCAGTCATGAAACATGCACAACATTTATTGGGTTAAAGCAGCAGTTTGCTTTCTGAACACTTGTGTGAAATCCTACAATACAAACAGTGTTGTTTACCTTTGTATGCTCTTGTTTCACGCTTCAGTGCTGAGAGGTTGGTGGAGGACTCAACCCCATCTGTTCCCAAGATTCCTGCTGTCAGTGAAGGCTTGGCACCAAAGGTAACTTGGTCTTGTTTATAATGGTAACAGTGCAACTAAAACCTGAAACCTTCCAAAATTATTGCAACTCTTAGTAGACGTGCAAAAAGCTTTAAAGGAACTTCTCTTATTGTGGCAGTATAGTTTCACATTGATAAGAAACAAGACATTCATCCTAAGTTGTTTGTTTCTTATTTGAGGTCCCCCTTCGCTATGGTAGGGGACAATAGAAGACAATAGAAAATTCCTTTGGCTCAAGACAGATGTGTGTTGATCTTCATAAATCAGGAAAGAACTGCTAGAAAATAACGTCCACAATTGTCCAGATCTAACGTCAGGAATAATTAAAGACTTTAAACAACTGAACAAGGACCTAGACTTGTCTCACTACCACATCTAGTGAGGAGCAGGGTAAGAAAGGTAAAACATTTCCAGAGCTTACTGTTGTAGAACTTTCATTACCATTGCCCTCGTCCAAATGATCACCAGTCTGCACATCATATGGATGTTGGGCAGCTGGTAAATGGGACGATGGACCTGAGACATCTCCAGTAATGTGTCACTTGTAGAGACCTTTATGTTTCTGGGTTTCTACTGTGACTAGGAGTGGTGTTGCCACTTTATTAATTAAATTCTCCTCTATGACAGTTTTTCAAGCAGCCACCATGGCTAATTCCTTATGTCCATTACACACCTGGCTAATAACCTTAATTATCATTTAATTATGTGAAGTTTGCTCATTTCTGAGTCTTTAACTGGAACCCTGGTCACATGAGACTAAGGTTGATCTTTTCAGCAACAAAGCATGAATATATAGAAATACCCCCAATTTCCACTGTTGGGTACAGTGAAGGGTCTGTGATGCTGTGGGCCTGTTTCTCTTCCAAACTCCTTAGCAACCATGTTGGAGTGATCGGGGAACTGAAAAACAGCCTTCTTCCATGTCCATCTCCAACCCCAAAGCTGAAACATGTGGGGTCCCCTGAAGAGAAGAGGGGATTCATCATACATAAGATCAAAAGAGCCATCTGAGGCCTTCAGAAAGAAAATTGTAGCAGATTATGAGTTTGGAAATGGATTTAAATAATCCTCAAAAGAATTTAGAATCAGCCATTCTGATGTAAAAATAATAGTCTGCATTTGAGGACATTCAAAACAACCGCCAAAATGCACATTTACCCTGAAAGCAGACTGCAAGATGCTAAAAGAAGTTTCCAAAAACCCCAAAAATGTCATCACAAACCTACAGCAGGTTCTTTCTGCTTTTGCTACATTCATGCCTGTAGAATCAGACTGTGCAAAAAAAAATAGAGCTGAGGCAGACATGCACCCTGTAACATGACAATGACTCAACATGCTCATAAATCCACCAAGGACAGGCTGAGAATTAAACTGAAAGTCCTGGCGAAGTCAAAGTCCAGATGTTGACCTCAATGACACACTGTGGCTTGAAATGGGCCGTACATGCAAGAAACCCTTCAAACATCTCAGCAGAAAATGCTGTCTCAAGTTATTCCGGCCAAAGCGGGTAACACTTGCTATTAGGGGTGATGTGTCCTAACTTTCTCCCCAGCTTGACTTGACATGTTTATTTGTTTAATAAGTCAAATTAATTCGTTGTTTTAGATGCAATTAAATCACTTTTTTTCTTTCCAGAGACAAATAAAAAACATTAATATTAATTTGTAAAGAACTGATGATGTAATGGACGGTCTCATTGTTTTCATTCACTGTAATAGAGAGGACCAGGACTCTAGATAATCTAGGGAGATTAAATTAGATTATGCTACTTCCATAAAAAAGGGTTTTAGTACTTTTGCACACCTTTACTAGAGGTTGCAGTAATTTTGCAGGGTGCTGTTCAAAGTCTCTGCTAGGAGGTGCCTAGAGATAATACTGCTTAATTACATACGGTATACTAAATAATTAAATAAATCGATACGACAAAATGTTAGTGTTAAACAGGAAGGTTTCATTTGAAGTAATTAAGAATGTTCTTTAATTAAGATATAGAAGCACAGTGTCCATAGCTACTGCTTTTTGACCAGGTTCTGGTGCTGGTTGGATTATGGAGCTGGTCTGAAGCAAGTTCATTAGTTTTATAGGTTTTATGTTGTGGTAAAAAGGTTGTATATTCATGCAGGTTAAAGCAGAGCAGTTTGATATTCAAAACGTTGCTGAGCTGTCTGACAACCTGATTGACTTCACTGATCCGACTCCTCTTGTAAGTATCAACGTTTCTTTTCTTAATTCCAGTCATGTTCCATAAAAAGACACAGAGCAGGATTCTGTGAATCAAACCTATTTAAGACCATCTCAAAGAACACCAGGGAGTGTATCCTTCTCAACATATAGCTTATTTTTCTGGTCCTGGCAGCATGGTGCGTGCTTAAGAAGGGCACGTGGAGCGTAAGGCTGGTGTCAGGCCCAAAAGAACTCTTTCAGGCTTGTTACTACCAGATAAATTGTCTTTATTTGATCTGTATTGAGAAGCTAACATGAGTCTTTTGGTTGTGTTCCAGCTGCCTCCACTGCAGCATCCTAAACCTCTCCTCACACCTCGCTGGATCATTCCTGCAACAGCCGTGAGTTATTTGTTGAAATGAGAATGTTCATCTGGGATTGAAACTCATGAAACTGCTTTCTATATGCATGCTTTTTGTTGTAGAAGCTACATAAGAACTGACCTCCATGCTTCTTCCTCTTCTAATGCAGCCTCCTGGCATCTTTACAAATGGGCTGGTTGACATTGAACCCTCATCTAAGGTGGTCCCCCTCCCCCCCCCTGCAGATGGGGGAGCAGTTCTCACAGGAGCGCCTGGCCAACTCGCTCACCCACGTAACGCTCTCTCTGCCAGGTGCATTTATTTTCACATTAAACTCGAGTACAAAAAAAACGATGTATTTTAAGCTATGTGCAATAATAGGTCTGCAATTATAGCGCTAAAATTGCACAAAATGAAGAAAATATAAAATGTTAAATGAATATAATAAAACTTTCGTATTTATTTACAAAAATATTCATACGACTCCAATGTTATCACATTTTTGTCATGCTACCACTGCAAATCTTTTTAATTGGGATTTTACCTGAAATACCATCACAAAGTAGTGTTGTGAAAACAAATAGTTTTTTCTAAATGTTCAAATCCAGCCTGTGGGAATGCCTTTCATCAGCAAGAACAGGAAAGTTGGTCAGTGTTGAGATGGATGGAGCCAAGTACAGAACAATCCTGAAGAAAGGCTGTACACTGGGGCTGGAGATCACCTTCTACCTGGAGAACGACCTGAACACACCGCCAGAGCTACAACGGGATCTTCATTTGCTGCTTTTGTTTAGCACCATCATTGAATCTTGAATGCATAAAGGGATGAATCTGTGTTGTCCGCGCATACCAGACAACTTAGGGGAACCAATTTTAAATTGGAACTTTGTTACCAGCAGCTTTTAACAAAGACTCGCCTGGTTCACACTTCTTTAGTCGAACCTAGAAATTATAACAAAGATAAATCAATGCAACAGAGAAAGTATGTTGGCACAAACAAGGATTGCTTTTGTCCTGGTTGGTGTAGATTCTCAGTCATCCATGAGACGACAGTCCTAAGTGCTTAGGTAAGAGGCAACGGGAGTTTTTCTCGTTTCTGTTGAGATATCTCGCCTCTTCAGTTAGTGAGACATCTTCAAGAAACTGAACAAGTCCAGTTTCATCTACTTAAGTTCTTAGGCTTGTTTTCCTTGGCCTGGGCCATTCCAAAAATTAAATAAAATAAATAAATCACTGTTACTGAAACTCTAAAGGCTTTCATAATGATTGTGACACAGGAAATGTCTTGTCTGCATGTCTGATGTAATCATATAACTGGCCTCTTGTTTCCCTACAGCTACGCGGTTGAGCCGCCAGTCTCGGAGGACGGAGCCAAACCCAGAGGCCTCCTGACCACCGAGCTCTGATGATCATCTACCTGCCACTTCACTGAATCCATCCAAGCTGATCATATCTCCTCTTGTGACATCAGCATCTTCTAGTGGTGTTAACGACGGACATTAAGGTGGAGCTAAAACCTGAAAACAGAAGTAAAGACACTACAAAGAGACTCTGTTATGATCGAGAACTGGCTTCAGTGGTAGATACTTAAACTTTGAGTTGTAGCCGTGATGTTTGGGACCACTGGATCTCTTAGCTGCTCCAGGACATTGAATGAAGGACTGACCTGAACCTCAAATGTTGACTTCTTAGTTCTGTAGCGAACCACCTTTTTTTGTGTTTTTTAAACAAAGCAACATGTGGGAGTTATTTGTTGCAGCCACTGGATGCGAAAACCTCACTGGATTTTCTTTGCAACACTGGACTTTTCAAAGGAATTTGAGGAAAGATGGTAGTTTTACTGTATTATTGCTTGTTTTTGTTTTAAAATGCCCATTCCTGGATGTTTGAGTAGCACCAGAAAAGAAGAGCTCTGCCTCTATTTTTGGATCCAGTCTAGTAAGCTTTATCATAGCCACTAATTTTAAGTTTTATAATTTGTAATAAAAATTTCACCTTCTTCTTTTTAATGCACAATTTCCATATATTTCATTTATCAGGCACACTTATTGTAGCTCGTAAATCAGGCATCTAAATGCCAAAAGCTGTTGACAAGCTGTGACGACGGGACTGCGTGGACCTGACCTCTGTCTTAACATGTTGTAGCTTCTCTCATGCCTTATATGAAATGAATGTAAATGACGCGTGTCATCCAGGAATGCTGAAAATGCCACAGTACAAATTTATTTCTGTCTGATGCTGTTTAAATTCACAACAGCTGAGGTTTGTCTGCTGAGGGGAAAATAAACGTGAAATATTTTAAGGCGGGTTTTGTACACAGTGAAAGTTGAATTTCTTTTAGACTGTTGGACTCAGGAGGTTTTAGGGTTACAACGGTACATAATTCACAGCTTCTCGGTTTTATGTTTAATGCTACCACGTTGTGATTTTATGGCAAGCCATTCTGTCCTGTAATCAAAAATGCACCTCTCTTCAGTTACCATTTTTCAGATCCTCCCGGGCTATTATGATTTAAAAATGACATGCCATAAAATAGTCTTTGTTAAGCCACAAAGCAAGTTAGTGCTTAATTATATGACTATTGGGCTTGCCATAGTTGCCACTTATTGCTGCGGTATCATTGGAAACAGGAACTCTCTGTGCTTTTGACAAAAAAACACGCAGGTTGGTCTTATTAGTCTTTTTTTTTTTATATTTAACAGAAAGCAATAAAAAAATGTGTGCACCCTCTACTGGTTGAGAGCGGTGGTCACCTGTGACTGACTCATTCTTCACCTGTTACAGCTCGGTTCAGATACATGTACTGCAAAGTTTTGACACTGACTGTTTTTTTTACTACAGTAACTCACTTCAGTGATATGTAGAAATTTTCAGTACGATAAAACAGACATCCACTGTAGGAGTTATAGATAATTTATACTGTCAATGTTCAAATTCTATATGTTTAAGAACTATTTTAGCAAAATGTTGCTGTAGATAAGTAGTGTATATGTGTATATGTGTAGTGTGTGTATGTATATATATATATGTATATATATATATATAATATATATATATATATAATTATATATATATATATATATATATATATATATATATATATATTATATATATATATATACATATATATATATATATACATATTACTGATTTTCAGCTTTGCAGATGTGCGTAACTGAAAAACTCAATCCTCAAATGCTATAAACTTTTTCTTTTTTCTGTATTATTGGATCATGATTCAGTAAAGCCTTGGTACAGTAGAAAATGGCTACTGCTCATTCTTTCATGTTGGTACCACCACCGTGCTTGACACTTGGTACTTGCTGCATTAGAAAGCACTGCCTTCTCTTGCTTTTTCAACGTTTGATCATTTAGATGTTCCCTTCTTTTACGGTGTTCCTACATAGGTTTAAAAAGTATTTCGATTTGTACAACCAATCAGAGGATAAAAATTACATTTTCTAAAATTTGTTGCTTAATCAACATGGGTTTCTCACTTTTGGTGCATTGTCACCAATTGTGATGTCACCTTATTTAATCTTGAAGTGAATCTTGAAGCCAAAGATATCTGGTCTTTCATAATTCCATCTCTCTGTGTATTTATCTCATCTATAAATAAAAGTTTTAGGAAGGTGTGAAAAAAGCTGTAAACAAAGAATGCTTTCAGAAATATAAATGATTATTTTTATCAATTTACAAAATGCTAAGTGAGCGAACCCAAACATACAGCCAAAGTCATTAAGAACTATCTTCAGCGTAAAGAAGAACAAGACTCACTGGAAGTGATGGTGTGGCCCCCACAGAGCCCTGATCTCAACATCATGGAGTGTGTCTGGGATAACATGAAGAGACAGAAGGATGTGAGAAAGCCTACATCCACAGAAGATCTGTGGTTAGTTCTCCAAGATGTTTGGAACAACCTACCAGCCCAGTTCCTTCAAAAACTGTGTGCAAGTGGACCTAGAAGAATTGATGCTGTTTTGAAGGCAAATGGTGGTCACACCAAAAATTTATTTGATTTAGATTTCTCTTTTGTTTAGTCACTGCGTTTGTTGATTGATGAAAATAAATGATTAGTACTTCCATTTTTGAAAGCATTCTATGTTTACAGCATTTTTTCACACCTGCCTAAAACTTTTGCACAGAACTATATATATACTATATAGTATATAGCTGCACAGCAATATATATATATAATATATATATATATATATATATATATATATATATATATATATATAACAACACACACACACAAAATAAAGGGAACACTTAAACAACAAAATATAACTCCAAGTAAATCAAACTTCTGTGAAATCAAACTGTCCACTTAGGAAGCAACACTGATTGACAATCAATTTCACATGCTGTTGCGCAAATGGAACAGACAACAGGGGGAAATCTTTGGTGATTAACAAGACACACTCAATAAAAGAGAGGTTCTGCAGGTGGGGACCACAGACCACTTCTCAGTACCTATGCTTTCTGGCTGATGTTTTGGTCACTTTTGAATGTTGGTGGTGCTTTCACACTCGTGGTAGCATGAGACGGACTCTACAACCCACACAAGTGGCTCAGGTAGTGCAGCTCATCCAGGATGGCACATCAATGCGAGCCGTGGCAAGAAGGTTTGCTGTGTCTGTCAGCGTAGTGTCCAGAGCCGGGAGGCACTACCAGGAGACAGGCCAGTACACCAGGAGACGTGGAGGAGGCCGTAGGAGGGCAACAATCCAGCAGCAGGACCGCTACCTCCACCTTTGTGCAAGGAGGAACAGGAGGAGCACTGCCAGAGCCCTGCAAATCACCTCCAGCAGGCCACAAATGTGCATGTGTCTGCACAAACGGTTAGAAACCAACTCCATGAGGATGGTATGAGGGCCAGACGTCCACAAATGGGGGTTGTGCTCACAGCCCAACACCGTGCAGGACGCTTAGCATTTCCCAGAGAACACCAGGATTGGCAAATTCGCCACTGGCGCCCTGTGCTCTTCACAGATGAAAGCAGGTTCACACTGAGCACATGTGACAGACATGACAGAGTCTGGAGACACCATGGAGAGCAATCTGCTGCCTGCAACATCCTTCAGCATGACCGGTTTGGCAGTGGGTCAGTAATGGTGTGGGGTGGCATTTTTTTTGAGGACCGCATGGCCCTCCATGTGCTCGCCAGAGGTAGCCTGACTGCCATTAGGTACCGAGATGAGATCCTCAGACCCCTTGTGAGACCATATGCTGGTGCGGTTGGCCCTGGGCTCCTCCTAATGCAGGAATGCTAAAACCTCTTTGGGCTGGAGTGTGTCAGCATTTTCCTGCAAGATGAAGACATTAAAGTTTGGGGACTGCCCGCCCGTTCCCCAGACCTGAATCCGATTGAGCCATCGGGAACATGTCTCGCTCCTTCCACCAACGTCACGTTGCACCACAGACTGTCCAGGGGGGCGGATGCTTTAGTCCAAGTCTGGGAGGAGATCCCTCACGAGACCATCCGCCGTTACATCAGGAGCTTTCCCAGGCGTTGTAGGGAGGTCATACAGGCACGGGGGCCACACACAATACTGAGCCTCATTTTGACTTTTTTAGGACATTACATCAAAGCTGGATCAGCCTGTAGTGGTTTTTCCACTTTAATTTTTTGTGGACCAAATCCAGGCCTCCATTGGTTTAAAAAATTTGATTTTCCCTTGATGATTTTTAGTGTGATTTTGTTGTCAGCACATTCAACTTTGTACAGAACAAAGTATTAAATGAGAATATTTCATTCATTCAGATCTAGGATGTTATTTGAGTGTTCCCTTTTTTTTTTGAGGAGTGTATATATGTATGTATGTGTGTATATATATATCTATATATATATATCTATATGTATATAGATATATATATGTATGGGTGAGTCTGTGTGATACAAAATTATAGTTTTACCATCTAAATTCGTAATTTAATTCTCAATTTAAAGACATTTTTATTCAAGTGTCTTTGGTTGTATTTTAGATTTTTAACCAGACTCAATTACTGAATTATAATAATAATATTTTGTTTTTGGCCTTTTATGAAACAGGTTTGAGTTAAACAAGCTGTTAGTTCAGGACAATGCAGTACAGTAACAGTTAGATGACTGGCTAATTGGCCTGCAGTACTTATTTAAACCTCTAGGAGGGAGTATAGCTCCAGTTAATTTCTCTTCTTGGATGTTTGACTTTATCATGTCTAAATCAGTCTTGAAATCTTAATATTCATTATCACGGTCTCTTTGTTGAGAATAATGTATTATGAGGGATTTAGGATTTATTTTTTTGACAAATCCATCCTCAACCCATTGTCCTCCAGTGTAAAATTATTTTTTCAAATCTATTAGTTCACATTTTGGCTATTTAAATTTAAATGATTGAACAGATAGAGGCACATTTGAAAATCTTTCTGGTGAATAGCAGACTTTGGGACCTTACTTTTTATTGACAGGCTCAAGTTCTAGTGCAGACGTAGCTGGATGATTATGAGGTAGCAGAACGTCCCGCAGCTCAATAAGTCAACAAGGACTGCTCCTCTCAGCAGATGGGCTGCTTTCCTTCTACCTTCCAGATGAATAATTGATTTTAGACACAGACCTTATGCCAGGTCACAATCGCTTAAGCATGCTAAATATTCTGGCAAAAACATGTGCCCTGGTGACACCTAGCTGAAATCTCTTATCTCTAAAGATTTTAATATCTTGGATATAACAAATTAAGTAAAAGCTAAATGTAGGTATTAACTGTGTGCATTTTTTCTTGCTTTCTGATGAACTATAGTTGTCTGATAAATTATATTTATTTTGAAGAAAAAAGCTTTCTATCAAACATTTGCATTAAGAAGCCTCCTTTAAATCTCTAATTTTAATAATTAGTTTTCTTGTTTCTTGAAGAAAAGACTTCAAGCCCTACAAACATAACAGGACACCTGAACTCTTGAAAAGTGACTTGGAATTTTTTTTTAGGTTAATTATTACCATTTTGCTGTGACATAAACATTAAATTAAACAGTTTGGATTTTCCATATGCAAACTGGTGCGGAACCTCCAGGTTCACAGACCAGTACCAAAGGCATTTAAGAATCTTGATAAAACACTAAAACACCTGCAGAGAGAAGTAACATACCCACCAGTGCTCTTGTTTGTCACCATGGTGTTCATTTACAATTTAGTCAGCTTTTTGAAAGATACTCTTAATTGTACATTATTATTGCTTTAATGTTTCTTTTGCATTTGAGAATGATTGTGCACATTGCACATGCAGCATGCCTTGCTCCAGGAAAAGTACATTTATTTTTGGCTTCATGCTATGTTTCTTTACAGTTTTTGATGGAGGTAAGGAATAACCTTCTATGATGTCTGGAAGATAATAGATGGCATTTAATGGAGAAATTGTGCGGCAAGCAGGAGGCAAGGAGGGCGGTGTTTTTAGAGACAGAAGCTGGGCTTCACAGATACTAGGCAGACTGGTTGATACAACTATATCAGTGTTTTCCAGTGTTGACAACTCCTCAGCAGAAACAGTCACATTATCCTGTCCATACCTAATTGACACAATTGACCTTATGTAGGTAGCTGTACGGTTTGCTGTGGGATTGACAAAAACTGAATCCTGTTTCACCCCCTGCTTCTCGTTCTTGGTCCTTATCCTTATAGTTTGAAGGGATGGAGTGTCTTAATGGTTTCTGTGGAGTATGGGGAAGGAGTGGTGGTGACAGTGACCACCCATCAACACAACAGCGGGTTTTTACCACTGGAGACCATGGACACAGGCTGAGACATTGCTGATGAGGTCACTTTCATTCATTCCAAAAAAGAAAGTGCATTGTACAGCTTAATGCATACTAAACAATACAGAAACTGGACATAAGCACCATGTCTTCAAGGTTTTAGAGGATGTTAAAATATTCAGCTGTAGCAGTGAAAAAAGTAAACCACTTGGCAGGTTGGTGGTTTGGTCTCAGCTTCTCCTAATGTAAAACAAAACCCCATGGGAGACTGATCGTCTTAGGTGTTTCGGTTTTACACCATTTTGGAGCAACATATCGATAACGTTGTTGGATTTCAAGACGATAAGGAGTTCTTTGCCTGCTATTCTCATCATGAATCTTGCCTTGTGATGCATAAAATTAGCTGAAGCTTCATAGAATTTAGAAGAGAAATGAATCTGGTTTTGTACATTGTTGTTTGTATCACAATCCTGCAAGATCCTGAGATTTCCATACCGTGTTTAAACTTGAGCTCATTCTGTTAAGCAATGAAGAGAAAAAAGGTCTTGTTGGCTGAGAATACTTTGAAAATCTTTTTGAAGTCAACGCTGCATGTCTGGTTTAAATGACAACAGACAAATGCAAATGCCTGCCTAACTGATGCTATTTTAGCACACTGTTCAGATAAATTGTGAAGGTTAAATGAAAAACTGATTTTTATTGGTAAATGTTCCAACAATCAGTAAGTCCTTTGGTTTATTCCTCCTTCCTCCAGATAATGAGAAAAATCAAATACTCTTTATTTTTCCATCACTGACTAAAATAACTGTTTACATTCTACATGAAATCCACAGATGTTAAAGAGACTCACATCTGTTTCTGTGACTATCAGATAAAAAAAGACCTCGATAACATTTTATGCATCTGCACAGAGAAGAGCTGAAGTTACTGCTGCTTTTTAGTGAATTTTCCAGGTGTTCTGTAACCTTTACAGGTAAGCTCTGTGAGTGGGGAAGAAGAATCAGACAAGCGTGATTCTTTGTCCATTATTGCAATTAAGACTATTGTGTTGTTTGGAGACAGGTTTGTGAGATTTAGCGTTTTAAAAATGAGCTTTTACGTCTCTGTTTCCATAGCAGATTTACATCCTTTGTGTTTGTGTCTACCTTTAGTGTGGGAAAGGCATTCATATTCCCAGTCAAAGCATTGAGATGACAAAGATGTGAATACTAATTGATTCCTAAAGGGCCATATTGTGCCAGAGTGTTTGTGCTATCTGCATGTGTGTGTCAGGTGAGACGATGATGTGCCAGATTCAGTGAAAAGCCCCATTATTCATACAAGAACTGAAACAAACCAAACAACAGACTTTAATTAGCTGTTTTTATGTCAGCACTTAGCGTCTCTTTAAAGAAAATATTAATATTTATCTGTCGAGTGTTCAGTGTTATTTGTGTGTTAAAGGTATGCTTTGGATATTTTGAAGTAGAACTCTGTAAAGTACAATTCAGTACTCACTATAGTACCTACAGTGGAGTTTGGAGAGACAAAGAAATGCACATTTCTCTCTAAGGATCTTTAAAAAAACTTAAGAAATCAGACAAGATATCAGAAAGAGGGTTGTGGATCTTTAAAAATCTGGTTCATCGTTGGGTACAATTTCCTGATCCCTGAAGGTGCCACCTTCATCTGTTCAGACACAGATATGCAGGTATAAACGGTGTGGGATGTCCAGCCATCATACTGCTAAGGAGGGAGATGGGTTTTATCCCAGAGATGAAAATGTTGTGGTGCAAAATGTGGATATTATGGTAAATAGCCGGCACTTGTATAGCGCCTTATCTAGTCCAAGGACCCCAAAGCGCTTTACACTACAATCAGTCATCCACCCATTCATACACAGTGTGGTGGGCTACATTGTAGACACAGCTATCATGGGGCAGACTGACAGAAGTATGGCTGCCATACAATCGTCGCCATCAGGCCCTCTGACTACCATCAGCAGGCAAGGCGGGTGAAGTGTGTTCCCCAAGGACACAACGACAGAGACAGACGAAGCAAGGGTTCAAACCGACAACCCCACCGGTTACAGGACAAACCTCTTCAACCACCGACACCTCAGAACAAAGACAAGCATATCTTTGAAGATGCTGGATGAAGCTGGTGTCATTATCCATGAGTCCTGTACCGACATGGGCTAAAATGCCACTCAGCAAGGAAGAGGAAAAAGACCGATTACAGTTTTCAAATGCGCTAAGAGATAAATACTTTAATTTTGATAGACATTTTACTTTGAAATGTTAAAGCTAAAATGAAGTGTTTGGACATAATGACCATCAATATATTTGGATGAAAAGGGGGAGAGCTTGCAAGCCTACAAAAAAAACCCATCCCAACATTAAAGTACGGAAGTGGCAGCATCATGTTGTGGAGTGTTTTGCTGCAGGAGGGACTGGTGCACTTTAAAGAAATATATGGTATCATGGGGAATGAACCATATGTGGAAATACTGAAGCAACATTTTGACATCAGCCTAGAAATTAAAACTTAGACATACATGGGTCTTCCAGATGGACAATGAACCAAAGCAGACCACAGAATTAGTTAAAAACTTAAGGACAAAAAGGTCAGTATTTTGGAGTGGCCATCATAAAGCCTCATCTCACTCCCATAAAAAAAACATTTGGGGAAGAGCTGAAAAGAGTTGTTCAAGTAAGGGAACCTATAGACCTGTTTTGGCCCATTCTGTTTGGAGGAATGGGTCAAAATTCCAGCAAACTATTGAGAGATATTTTTGAAGGACACCCAAAAAGTTTGACCCAAGTTATACATTTGCAACTGCACCAAACACTAATAATATTCAGTATGAAAACTGCTCAATTTAAAGAGTTACAAAAATCTGGCATTTAGCAAATGTTATCAGTGTGCCAGGTTCAATGTCTGGCCACCATGAAGGCTGACAAACGATCCAGAGGGGATTTACGAGCTGTGATGTGTGTTTTTTTTTAAGAACAGAAAGAGTTTCTGCCAGTTAAACAAACAAGAATCACAGTCAAACACTCTGAGTTATAGGGTTGTGCGTAGGTAGGAAGGATTGTGAAACTGAGAGAGCTTGAGAGGGTTTCTGTTGAGCAGACAGCTTGACAGAGCTCATCTGAGGGGGTTGTTCTCCTGTGTGTTATCTGTGGGACCCAAGCCGGTGGTCCCAGTCATCTCACATGCAAGTGGGACCACACACCGACCCATAAAGGCACACAAGAGCATACACACCTGGTGAAACATCTGCGGCAGTATCCACATGCACATATCAAAAAATGCTGCTAACTCCTTTTCATCATTACTGGGATCAAATGTTCAAACCTAAATACCCATCTCCAGCAGTATCTCAAGCACCAACCAGTACATTTTAATGGTCAAAATATTGGACTAACGTCAAGCTGTACCAAATAATGAGGACCTGTTTACCTCATATTGGCCCTTGTTAGGGCATTTTCTTACAACAGTAAACAGAACATAATAAAATCAGAACATCAGTATTCTCAGTGCAAACAGGTACACAACAGTGTCAGAAATAATGACACATTTCTGAATTTAAAGTGGCCCAAATGTATATAGTTTAGAGGCAACTCAGCTAATAGGCAACAAGAAACATTTGAAACACATCGTTGGCGTTTTTGTTTTGTTTCTCCGCTCTTGAAAAGTTTAACAATAAATCTCAGAATGGTCTAAAGTGGCAGAAACACACTGTGTATCTATAGAACAGATAAATCTATTGACTCTTGTTTTCTTTAATTTATGAATTTGCATTTTACAACAAATCCAAGTGTATAGTTTCCTAGTTATTTTGTCTTTGCCTAAATTCAGCTAGGCATCCAACAGAGGATGATTTTATCTTTTTATTTTCTTTGGCTGGTTAATGTGTTAAAGCTTAATGACCACAATAAACAAAGGTACATAAATTAACTTAAAATCCCTGCTTTAGCGAGCAAATTTAATAATCTTAGTAATTGTTAATTTACTTACATTTACTTAAGACTTCATATATGTAAATTGTTAATCCATCCTAATGTAACGAATGTTTTTCCTTCTTGCAGAAGGAAAATAAACGTACAAATTAAGCAACTAAATTCCCATTCTTCTTGATAATTAAAAAAAAAAATGAAGTAAACATAAAAGCATGTCTGCAGTTGGCAAACACTGAGCAAACAAACTGAAGCAAAACAAATGCAAACATGTGTCTGGGTGACTCTAATCAAACCAGACTCTCTACCTGAAGACAAGGTAACCACACCTGTTGCTTCTGGCACTACACAGCCCTCTTGTGTGCAAATAATCTAACTAAATAAAGTCAATAACACTGAATAAAAAATACAGTTCTTTTTCCTGTGCAACATAACAGTAGTTAAAATATATTTTAAAATTAACATCTAATTAACACATTTCACTAACAACAAACAGTGCAAAATAATAACCAAAAAAAAAGAGCCATTTTTTATGGTTAAAACTTCTTGTGTATCGGGAATGATACAATTAATTATTTACCACTTCATTAGGTTTTTACATCTTTACCCAGGTGGAAATATATCACAGATTGAGACATTTCTGCCAGCATGGTGGCATTTATAATCCCTTTTTATTTTATGAATTTGAATGTCCTTACCCACCGGGGCCATTGTGATTGTTTTATTGTTCAGCTATCTATCCCCAGCACTGTCTCAGTCCATGAGTGTCCCTTGTGGGTCTCTGCACCCTGATTGGCATGAACCCATCTGTCAGACCAAACATTGTTTCCATAACAACCATCATAAAAATAGGGGACAGAAGTCTGTAGTTTTCAGGCATCTGTACAGTCGCTGTAAAACAGGGTTTTACTAATTTTAAGTTATAAACATGAGTTACTGTATGTCTTCTCTACGTATTACAGTAATGCAATTTTAAAACCTGCATATTCCATGACAGACAGAAAGCTCAAAGGAATATAAAACAGCAACTTTGCTGTGATATGTTCTGTCTTTATAATGTCTCCTTCAATTTATTTCAGGTAAGTTCACTCCTTCAACAATTCAAACAACGTCTAGGCAGGTACAAGTCCAAAGATCCACAGGAACCAGCACTCACCAAAACCTCTCTCTTATAACAGCCTGACTGAACAACCAGCATGCTGTTGTAAAAAACAATTTCCATTCAAACCACTTAAACCTTTCGTTCTTCCTCTGACTTTGTTTGTAAGCAGCCCACTGATGCGGAAAATAACTTTGAGTCTTCTTTCTGCAGCAACAACTTCTACACTGAAGAGTGTTGCGTTAGCACATGTTGGGATATATTGTGCTCACTTTTCGGATTTTTGAGTAACTCATTGGCCCGGCCGATCAGGCTTAAAGTTCTCAGAGTGTGGTCCTCTTCTGTTACATCCCCAAAAGGTGGATGTTTGTTTTTTTAAGTGAAGTAATGTCTTATAATTTGTTTCTGGCTCCGTCTTCTCCCTTGAGAATGGATGCTCCTCCCAGGGTCCCAAGCCAATCATTAATTCGCAGTACCCTGTTTAATGTCTGTGAAGCCAAAAGGCCCAGCAGTGCAGCTTCAATGTAGTGTAATAGGAAGTGCTAAAAGAGTGCAAATATATTTGTGTTTGCAGATATTTTAAATACAGGTGTAGAATACATAGATTTGTGGATCTTTAGCCTCAGGTAGCTATTGTATCAGCTCTGGAGCTTTTGAGCTTGAACTTTAATTCAGCTTATTTATATGGTGCCGATTTACAACAAATGTTGACTTAAGGCACTTTACAAAACAAACAGATCCAGTTTGTACTTACAAATATATAGTCAATTCAATCCAATCATATGGCACGATTCAAAATTAATTACATACATTCCCAGGTATAAATCAATGCAGTGAAGTTTCATTTATTGTTGCAAAGTTTAAACGAAAAATGGATAAACGAAAATTCAACATGGAAGACTCACCACCCCGTCTCGTCCAATCACTCCTCACTGGCTGCTCCAATCAACGCCAGGTCCGCACTCCTCCTCGGCCAATCATCTCCCAGGGCATCACTTTTAAAGATCATCTGCATGGAAGACACTGCTCTTCTGCTGAGCTTCGACCCTCATCCACCCCTTCTCCACCATAGGCTCCCAGCTCCTTCCATAGCAAGGCCTACGCCACCACCACGATCGGATCCCAGGGGGGAAGACGAACCTAATCATAATTATAAGATGTTTATTCAAACTCATTTCATCCTCAGCGTTCACGTCTTCTTCAGGGGTCCGAGTGCCAAAGAAATAATCTTTCATTAATAAACTCTTTAACCATCTTCTTCTTGTTTCTCCATTATGTGAGTCTTTCCAGGTTGAATTGGTGAAACGCTTTCTGTCAAAGGAAATCCAGCTGATTGCATCTAGCTAGAAGACAGGGGCAGCAGTAGCTCTATTAATGGATTCATCTAGGAGAAAAATCCCATCCAAACATATAAGCTGTGAGCCAGTAGATAAAATCTACGCAGAGAAAAACAGAGTACACAGAGGTAGTCACGACAACAGCTCCTTCAGTTGCTTTGTCTAGGACATGGTGAGGGTTCAACACAGAAAGACAGGGCTAAGTGTGTCAACTGTAGTGAGAGAGAACATTGCAGTTTTGGGGAGCAATAGCTCAGCTGATGCCCCCCCCCCCCCCAGAAAGGTTTCACAGCTACACAGAAATGCCGGGCCAGATGTTGAAATAAGACAGGGTGTCTGCCTCATGGACAAAAACATGGAGCTGGTTCCACAGGAGTGGAGCCTAATAACTAAACGATCTTCCTCCTGTTTCAGGGAAATTTAAAACCGAGCCATACAATTAAAGAAAGAACTGCATACTTAATGTTTAGTAGCGGATCTTTTCTTTAAAAATAATCGATTTATTTTACCTGATATTTGAAATCGTTGTTTCGGAAGTTAGAAAGAAAAAGTGGTCTCAGGTGCTTTTTTCGGAATTAAAATTTGTATGATTGTATATTGTCACAAAGGTAGGAGGACGCCCGAGGAACCTCCCATAATCATTAAATCGCTTACTAAAAAGATGAAATATTAAGGATAAGAAATTATTTAAAAATGTATACAGGTTTTTAATAAAGGACCATAAATGAACATGAACGTCCGGCAAGAAAGGGAGCTGGATTGTTGTATTTAGGAGACTGTAAGTAAGTCAGCAGAAT
Organism: Crenichthys baileyi; assembly: GCA_036173005.1. NCBI lineage: Eukaryota > Metazoa > Chordata > Actinopteri > Cyprinodontiformes > Goodeidae > Crenichthys > Crenichthys baileyi. The sequence continues at coordinate 203,027 of JAHHUM010002672.1, forward strand.
GAATTTGTCTGTAATGAATAAGGGTTATTATTTCAATATGTTTCAGAGGTATGACAATGTCATAATTTAATAATAGTTTTTCTTTTCTTCTCAGAAATTGGTTTTGTATATTCACATATACAACACTATTAAAGTTGTTTTGCCTAAAATATAATCTTTATTGTCCAAAAATCCTTTGACACACACACTTCATTTATTATAATGAATACATTCAATGAGGTGTCAAAGTAGAAGCAAAGGAAGAGCAGATGTAGTTTATCGTAATACTGTAGTAGATAAAGACAGACTGATGACTCTGTTTTCAACTTTATGTTCTTTGTGCCTTTCTGTGCTGATGACTGAGCACAGAGGATGAAATCAATGGGTTTGCTTGTTTTTACTGTCCTTGTATTGGTTTTTGTGTTTAGATGCCCCATTTAAGACTCACAGCTCTGTTCTTCAAGCTAATATTAGCCTGAAATCGACACTCAAACAACCAAATGTTACATATGCAAATATTCTTGTGTGCATAAATAATGAGGGAGTTGACTGACTTACTGCAGCCAATAAGGATGGTGCGAAAAAAACATTTAATGAAAAAGCTGGCAGGATTAGATTACTTAATATACTGTTATATTAAGCCCAGTGCCTTGCAAAATTATTCACACACTCTGAACATTTTTAACATTTTGTCATGTTATAACTACAAACTTCAAGGTAGTTTAGTGTGATTTGACAAAATGTTAAAATGTTTAACATGGAGTTGTGAATACTTTTCCAAGGCACTGTATGCTTAAAATGCACCAGAGAGATATTTCTTCCAAAATCTCATATTTGTTACTGCAAAAACAGCAATAAAGTTCTAGACTTGTCTTATCCAAAATAAAAGGCAGCTTAAAATGTATGTGAACCTTTGAGGGCTGTTCACTCTTCACCATATCACTGATCTCTGTTTAATGTGCTCTGATGATTCTTTTATCAGAAGGCTGAGCCAATTGTCAGCTACCACAACAGACACCAAAACACCCCAAAACACAAAGATAAACAATGTTTCTGTTCCATGCTGGCATTTTAATTTACATGAACTGTGGCTGAGATGGGCCAGCCGTAAAAAGGAACACTGAAATTGTCAAAAGTGAGTAATCTTTTTAATTTAGTCGGTATGTGTGTAATGATGAGGAACACACTGAATAGGGCTGAATCAGAAGCATGAAAAAATATCTTAGAAAAAGAGCCAATGTGAGGACACTCTTGAGATTTACACTACCCCAAACATCATGATTCATATTTCAGTGACATTAACAACTATTTCTATTCCATACACGTCATCAACACATGCATAATAGAGCTTAATATGTCACTATGAAAATGAATGATAGTACCTGCTATGTCACAGACAATTTAAATCAAAGTCGTGGTAAAAATGCAAAATCAGAATAGATAACCACAATAAGGTAATATCAGTTCTGGAGGAATGTTATATACCATCCATCCATCCATCCATCCGTCCATTGTCAATATCCACATTTCCTCGCAAGGTTGCTGGTGCCTATCTCCAGCGGTCATTGGGCGAGAGGCGGGGTACACCCTGGACAGGCTGCAAGTCCATCACAGGGCAACACAGAGACACACTGAACTAACAACCATGCACTCACACACTCATACCTAAGGGCAATTTAAAAAGACCAATTAACAGCCATGTTTTAGGTTGTGGGAGGAAGCTGGAGTACCCATACACGAAGAGGGAGAACATGCAAAGTCTATGAAAAGTCCATGTAGAAAGACTGCATGGTGGGCTGCAAGGCAACAGTGCTACCAACTGTGTCACCGTGTAGCCCTTATGTACATTCCCATTGGTCAGAATATTTCTAGAATTAGTGCTGTGAAAAAGTATTCCCCCCTTATAGACTTTGCTTTATTATTATTATTACATTTTAGATCTTTGAAGAAATTTTAAAATCAAAGGTAATCTAAATAAATACATAATGCATTGTTTGCCTGAGACAAAGGACCCCAACATTTCAACTTTTATGCTCCTTCAGCTCTGTCTGAGCAGGAGCAGGAGTTTATTAGGAAAACAGATACAGAAACAGACAGAAAATGTGTTAAAGATGTGTAGTGATTTATAAAGAAAAAATGCATTTCAACTGTTAAAATAATTGTTTGTCTTTCATGGATAACATTAGCATTTTAATCCTTGAGTGTTAGGTTTTGGTTCTTATTTGTGTTCCTTATTCTTTGCCATGATCAGTGTTTCCCTTTAGTTTCTTTTCAGGTGGCTTCGTATAGATTCTTTGTGTTTAGTTTCCTATTCCATGTGTATTCTAGTTTATTTGCCCTTATGCCTGGTTTACATAGCAAGATTTTAAAGTTGTCGTTTGATTCTCAAAACCTGAGAGACCCGACACAAGACGATAAAATCATCGATATGTCAGATTTGGTCTTACAGTTTGTGGTGTACAGCCTCATGGTAAACAAGCACAAAAAACTGCACACAAACAGATGTCAGACTGGAAATCTCGCAAACCTTGTCGAGATTCCCATCCGTGTTTCCATCAACCCACTTTCTGATTGGCTACATGTCACATAAAACAGGCTGTGTGCCCATTTGTCCTCGTGGAACACCCCACACGGTACGATATCAGGCCTAGACAATCCAACATGTTCAAAATTACTCATTTGAGGTTGGAGCATTTCCAACGTCTTTCTGAGCAGACTAGATTACTCTTAACACACTACACACAGCAGCAATGTCTCCTAGGATCATCTTAAGAGCCATCACCATGATCGGGGCATGTCGGAAGGGGAAGATAGGATCAAATACCTTGGAAATTAAGCTCATTCTATCCACCTGTGCCTACCCATTACCTTGATCTCTCTCACCTGTGTCGCCATACCTCCACTTCTCTGTATTTAAGTTTCTGGCTTTCATTTTTTTTTTCCTGGTACTTTCTATTTACTTCATACTTTTCTGCTTTTTTTTTTGTTCTTGTGCAAGACCGTTTTTGCAAGCACTTTCCATTTTTATTTATTAAAACATTCTTCTTCACCTCAATTCTGCTCTGCATTTCAGTCCTTCATAACAAAACATGACACTGATTTGAGTTAGCAGTGACTCAGTAGGTCAACAGCCCACTGTTTACCTCATTGGTTATTTGTTTATGTATTTATTTTTGGCATCTAATATTGCTGCAGGTGATGCCTCATGAACTGAAACCAAAAAAACACCTCCTGAATGTCTTAGACACACCAGATGTTTTAACAAAACAGCATAAATTGACATGCTGGCCAAGCATTTTACCCCAACGCGGTCATTACCTCACACACGTCATCCACCTATTTATGAGGTCAGGGTTGTACTTGGTGGCAAGCTAAGCTGTTCACAGAATAATATCAATTCTCCATGGGAAACTAATGAGTGGTGGACATGCCCACTGGCCACAGAGGACACATTTTATTCCATCACACTGGACGTCTGTTAGACTCTGTGTTGTGTCTGTCTGAATGTTTAGGGCTTTTTGCTCAATGCTCCGCCATATGGCCACTGTTCTGGGAATGTGTAGGGAATTCCTAACACTTTGTGCCCACACATGGCCCACTCATGCTAGGGCAAGATTGCAAAACAATGCCAAAGGATGGAGGTGAATAGAGTGGATAGAAAAGCTGGTTTTAAAAGGGTAGTTTGTCTTAAAAAGAACCAAACAGCACAGGAAACACAGAAAGAAACATATTTGGTGATAATGTTTGAAGCTGTAAATGGCAACATCAGGCAAGACAGGAAGGAAACAGTAATAGTAAAGACACAAATGAAAAAACAGCATTGAAGCGGGGGAAAAAAATGGTTCATTTGCAAAAAGAAAAATAGAGGAAGAGAAGGCGGGTAAAACTGGGAAAACTGAAAAGAAAGAAGGAATTGAAAAGAGAAAAAGAAGTAAAAGAGAGGAAATGGAGTGAGAGAAAGTGAAGAGGCCAGGTGCTGTGGCAGAGCAGATGGAGAGATAAAAAGGGGGAGGGAGAGAAAGAATGATGGCAAAGTGAAAAAAGCAGAGCAGAGAAGTTAATGTCTCAAACACTGTTTGATGGGGCGTGTCTGTTTCAATGCCAGGCAACTTTTCAACTCACTCTTTAAAGCTCTGTTTTATCTTTTAGTTTTTTGGAGTGCTGGAGCAATTTATTTCTGCTGGCTTTTTCTTTGTCTCAGTTTCTTCCTCTCAGCAATTCAGTTTAGTAACTTGGCAAACATGATTCTACATCACAAAAAGCACCCGAAACTGCAGCTTCTACAGGATGCAGATTAAGTAGATCATTAGACAGATCATAGTCTCTTGTTAAAAAGAAAACTGCGTTCATTTGTATTTCTCACAAGGAATTAAGGAATGCTTAAACATTTTGTGTCTGTCAAATAGAAAATAGCCAAGCCTATTTAGTAGAAATGCTAACCAACCGACTAAGATGATGTTGCTGTCGTGGTCTAGCTAAACAAGCTATAGGCGTCTTTGTAAAAACAAGTTAATAAAACCTATTTTAAAAAGTTTGGTTAGACATTTTAAACTAACTAACAAAGCTATGTTATTTTCTATCTGAACAAGCTAGATCTCTGTTAACACAAAAATAAACAACAACATTTTCAGTACGTTTAAGGTAATGTAGTTTGACTTTTGTGAGTTACGTATAGGTGGTAGCACTGTTGCCTTGCAGTACGAAGGTCCTGGGTTCAACTCCCAGCTGGGGTTCTTTCTGCATGGAATTTGCATGTTCTCCCTGTGCATGCGTGGGTTCTCACCGGGTACTCCGGCTTCCTCCCTTAGGTGTGAATGGGTTGGGCATGGTTGTTTGTCCTGTATGTCTCTGGATTAGTGACCTGTCCAGGGTGTACCCTGCCTCTCGCCCATAGACTGCTGGAGATAGGCACCAGCTCCCCCGTGACCCACTATGGAATAAACGGTATAGAAGATGAATGAATGAGTTATATATATCTGGGTTATTTTATGCAATAGGCAGTCATTGTAGCCAGCATCTTTTCCTTCTTAAAGTACCTTAGCTAAAACCAAAGATCCTGTAGGTGAAAAACATACAGTTTTATTTGCTACTAGCTCCAATTATAAGCCATAACTATCCAGAACATTGATACAAATATTAAAAGCAACTGGGTCTGAAATTTGCAGTTTGTTTTGTATTGACATGCCATTTGGAGTTTGGAGTTTAATGTGTTTTGGCCTTTATCCACATTATACAATTATTGAAAAACAAAACTCAATTTAGGACAAATCTATCAGAAATCCTGGACTTTTCTTTCTCTTAACCAGTATTAGCTGACTATACGTACTGTATTTCATAATGAAATGTGCCATAAAACAAAAAAACAATAAAGAAAGGTCATGTAAAGTTAAGTGTCTAATTACTCTCCATAATGTGTTTCACTTAGTGAATTGAGTTACTGAAATAAATGAATTTTTCAAAACCATTCTAATGTACATATAGTAATTTAGGGATGTGTATTCCATACATTTTGAAAATTAGTTTTTCTGTATTTTAAGGTGGAAATGTTACTTATTCTTCCCTTAAGTTTCTGTGGTTTGATGTTCTTCGCATTTTCTCAGTGTTTTTACTCACAAAAGTTCATCTGTCCAACAGTAAAGTCTAGGAGACGGTTTGCCATCGCAGAATGCTGGGTGGAAATGGCAAGGCCAATCTCTCTTCTTTTCTGTCACAGAGTCACTGAACCAGCACAGACATAAACATAATAATCCCTTTCAGCTCCATGGGGGGACAGGATGCCCATATTTGGAAGCGAGGAGAAAGGGAGGCGTGGTGGGCCCTACAGAGCCAAGACAGGAAACTTGACATGGCGGAACGGGTGAATTATATCAGAGAGGCTGAGAACAGTTGAGCATCCAGACTGTTGGAGTGGGATGATTGTCTGCCTGATGTTGGTTTACTTGCACTGTCTCATATACACACACCCCCAATGTGGTTGTCTAGCTTCTTTCTGTTCCCCTCTGTCCATGCCTCTGTCCTTCATGTCATTACTTTTTTTGATGCATTTATTTCAAAACCATCTGTCATTCATGGCAACATTTACATCCTTTAGTCCGTCTTAATGTGTAACCTCTTTTTTCTGTGAAGGTGTAGATTCCATCTTTTGCATAAGACTGAAAAAACCAAATGTTTTCAAGAAACAAGAGAAGAGGTTTAGTTACCTTCTATGACTCTTTTCCACTAGCTCTATTCAGGCCACTCCACTCAGCCTGCTTTGCAAGTGTTTGGAGGTCTGATCAGGGCTGAGTAGGGATTACATGTGACGTGAACAGACTGATGTTCACTGATTGCCCATGGGATGAGGAGAAATTAGAAGGTTTTTGCTGAGGAAAAGTTAATAAAACTCAAAAGTGACTACAATAATATTATTGACAACAATTGCCTGAGCGGGTCAAGCTGAAATATAATTTTACTATTTACAAATTATAAACCATTTCTGGGGGCTGAAAGAAAAGAAAATGGAGACATCAGCTTTCTATATTACATGCAGGCGGGCTCTGTATTTAACAATAAAGGGTGGCTTGTCCTCTTCAGGTTGGAAGGGAGTTCCTGCCTCAAGTGGAGGAGTTCAAGTATCTCGGGGTCTTGTTCACGAGTGAGGGAAGAATGGAGCGGGAGATCGACAGACGGATCGGTGCGGCTGCCGCACTAATGGGGGCGCTGTGACGGTCTGTTGTGGTGAAGAGAGAGCTGAGCCGAAAAGCGAAGCTCTCAATTTACCGGTCGGTCTACGTTCCTACCCTCACCTATGGCCATGAACTTTGGGTCATGACCGAAAGAACGAGATCCCGGATACAAGCGGCTGAAATGAGCTTCCTCGTAGGGTGGCCGGGCACTCCCTTAGAGATAGGGTGAGGAGCTCGGCCATTCGGGAGGGGCTCGGAGTAGAGCCGCTGCTCCTCCACATCGAGAGGAGCCAGTTGAGGTGGCTCGGGCATCTATACCGGATGCCTCCTGGACGCCTTCCTCGGGAGGTGTTCCAGGCACGTCCCACCGGGAGGAGGCCCAGGGGATGGCCCAGGATACGCTGGAGGGACTATGTCTCTCGGCTGGCCTGGGAACGCCTTGGGCTCCCCCCGGAGGAGCTGGAGGAGGTGTCTGGGGAGAGGGACGTCTGTGTGTCTCTGCTGAGTCTGCTGCCCCCGCGACCCGGTTCCGGATAAGCGGAAGACGACGAGTACGAGTACGAGTACGAGTACAAAGGACTGTTGGAGAACTCAGCTGTCCTCTGCTTTCATCCCATTTAACCCCAGAAGAGATATGTTATGTCTGGAGATGGCATAAGTAAGGAAGTTAATTTTTAGTCTGATTCTTTTTAAAATGAGACAGGTGATTATAGGACAGAAATACAGGGAAAAAACATATTTCACAAAGTAGCAAAGAATGTAATGAAAGCAGAACATCTAAAATGGTGCATGCAGGAAAAAAACAGATGAGTCACAAAAAGAAAAAACCATGGTTAATTTATATTTTCTTACATACATGGTTACATTATGAAACCAAATGTTTTTCTTTTCCACATAAACCAATATCTTTAGATTTCAGGAGATCATAATAGACTTAAGAAGAGAGCTACACCAGTCACATCGTGATACACAAGCAGTAGAAGGACTTAACATTTTTAGGTAATCTGTATGACTCCTTAATGTTTCTCCAACAGCCTCCATCCAGTGTCTATGGTAACCAGCAGATGGGGGCAGCATTACCCGCCTATTTCAATTATGCTTTGAGCTCAGATATGCGCATCAGTTTTATACTCAATCCTCTGCTTCCTTACCAACACAAATGTGTTAGCTGCCAGTATAGATGGTACATCCAACTGTTTTTAGAGACGTTGCTATGGAGACAATGTTAAGAACTGGCTCAGCCTGAGAAAGGGGAAGAACCTTTATAATGGATGGAATGGGTAAAAAAGAAAAAGTGCTTGGAGACTATGCTGGACAGAAGAGGCTTTAGATGGACACAAATTTGAGCTGACCCATGTGACTGGACTGCTTTTTCTTTGACATTTTTATTGCAATCCCTGTTTGGCAAGCCAATAGACAAGTCTGGGTTTGGCAGTTGTGAGGTGCAACGAAGGGCTGTTTTTAAGGAGTTGGGGTTGGCCCTGTTAGTACCAGTGTAACGGACACTTAATGCCAGATGTGACACAGATCACATCAGAAACTGTGTGCCAGGTCTTCTCGTCCAGCACCAGTCTCTGACCTCACAAATACAACTGGAAGAATGGTCAAAAGTTCCCATAAACACTATCCTAAATCTTGAAGAAAACACTCCTAGAACAGTTATCGTTGAAGATAAAGGTTGGCTGACATTTTATTAAATCCCATGGATTAAGAATTGGATCCTACTCAATGTTATATATGTGTGAGGGTAAAGCAGCGAAAACATTTGGCAATATAATGCAGCAGCTACAGTCAATGATTAATGACTCTAACACCGATGGTTAGTGAACATGCAAATATTTTCACAGCCTCAGTTTTTACTAAACATTTCATGGACACACAACCCTGCTTTGGCCTTTAAGCACTACATCTGTCATGTACACACACACAAACACACACACACACACACACACACACACACAATTGCACACCATCATTATACTTTCAATCAGTGTTGGTCATTAGCCTTCTCTTTCCATACATCTATGTTTCTGCTTACTTTTCCTTTTCACATCCATTTCTCTTTTTTCTCATCTCCAAAGAACACCTTTCCTTCCTTTCCCCCCCTGTTGAATACTTTCTAGCATGGATTCCTCTCTGTCTCAGTATGTCCAGCTGCATCTCAATCTCCCTTTGTCTGTCCTCCCACCACCTACTCAGGGTGTCATCCTCTGTGGTAAATCTTGTTCCCCGTCCTCTGAGGCTGATGCTGCCTGCAGCTCAGTGCAAAGTGATAGATGGTACAATATTGAGCCTCTGTAAAAGTTGCAACTGAGATCTAGGGTTCTCATAAGAGAAGGGCTGCCGTTGCCTGTAGGGAGGGACACACAGAGACGAGAGAAAGAGGACAGATGTATACGAAAGCAAATATGTAGAAAACACAAGAAAGACAAAGAATTTATTGAGCACAAGCAAGGGTAGCTGGCAGAAATAAAACACGCGGGTGACTCCTAAGATGAATAATTTAGGTTCCTTGACAAATGAGAAAAAAAAGGTGGATAATTTATCTCTTTGATGCAAAACCAATATAGCTGACACAGATTTCTTTAAACCTGAACAGAAACAAAAAAAAGCACAGGAAAACATTAGAGGACAGTTTTACAGCAAAGCAGAAAATGAGTCATTCAGGTTTGTATGTGTATAGGACCTGCTTGTCTTCTAACAGATTAATAGAACACACCAGAACCAATGGATTTCTGCATAGAAGAAAACTCTAAATAAAATTACAATGATAGTTCCAAGTACAGAGCTATGGTCGATTACCAATCTGGTTGTGTGAGACAAATTAATATAATTCTCACAGATTTACCTGAAGAATCAAAACAAAGAAATGTGGACAAATAGAGAAATTACGTTTTAGCTTAAGAATTTGACAAAGAAGACTACTGTGCCAAAAGAGCAGTAAATCAACCCAGACTTGATTGTTCTTATGTTTTTGTCATATGTTTTTTGTTTTTTTTTATAGACACTCTCTACAACAAAGGTATGTCACAAGAGCTTATTGCTAAAGAAGTTGGCTGTTCACAGAATGCTTTTTCCAAGCATATCAATGAAAATTGAAAAGTAAAGTATAGTTGCGCTGGTTTAGGAAAAGAAATGAGTCTGCTTCCTCTTTTCCCTTTTGATTCCACTCAATCTGTCGTTTATTCTGATGTAACAAAAAAGCAACTAAGACAGGTTTTAAGCGTTAACTCTGACGAAACCAGGAAACATCAGAATCTCTGTAACCCCTTAATTGAATCCCCTACATGGAAAAATATGCCCAATAAATAAGGATAACCAAAGGATTGTGAGGCAAATCCCATCCAAGAGTTTGGAGGAGAGTCAAATGGCATGGACAAGAGATGGAGTCATTGCTTTAGGAGCCACCATGCACAGTTGTATCGAAGACATGGCCTGCAACTGTTGCATTTCTTGTGTTAAGGGTCTTCTGAAAAAGAGAGTTCAAATGCAAGAAAAAAATTGGCATGTTGCTCAGTGGTTCAAAGCTTTCTTTGCTGATGAAAAAATAATGCATTTTATTGAAAATCAAGCTCCAAGTATCTGCCTACTGGAGCTAGGCATGCTAGCTCATAGAAAAACTGAAAGTGCCCTACAGGAAAAAAGTAAATAGTGAGACTTCTCTTTCTTGGATGAAGGTATTATAAGCATAGAAACTGCTGAAAGTGAAAAACATGTTTTAGGTTTTGCATAAATGGCAGATGATCTTTGGATTTGAAAACAGCATTTTACATTTACAAATAAATGCAGTCTTTCATCTTTTACTAGTTGGCAGCAATAGAAAGTTGCAGGCTTAGCATGTGCTACCGCAGCCTCAGGTGGTATATTTGTTGGATGTTACCCGTCTAATTATATTCAGGTGCAACATAATGACCCAACAATACTCAAGGTAGAGAATGGCACTTATGGAACTTCACGTTGTAATTAAAATGACTTTCTGTTTTCATTAACCATCAGTCCCATTTTCGTTTTCTTTTTGCTATTTAATTAAGGCAAGATTTAGGCAGTTTGACAGTTTCTTTTTATTCCTGCAGCACATAACTCCTCAGGGAAATGTCTTGCTATGCTTTTGCTGCAACAGCTTTGGCGATGACTCACTTTGTTGTTGTATTGCTGGTTTTTGAGAGTACAGTGGGTTTATCAAAACTTTCCCACTCAAAACATCTACCTGCTGAGCTGTAGGCAGGACATAAGTTATGTATTAGGAACAAACTGGCGGGGTGCCAGTGTGTAAATCAGAACAAGCTTTTTATTTACAGCCAAGCACTGGGGTTCCTCAAGTCTGAACAGTTGTTGCAGAAAATCACCAGCTGTCATTCACTACACGCTGAGAGGAGACCAGAAAAGGACACACAAAGGCGCACGTAATAAAGGGCGCATGAAAGCGTACAAAATGCATTATTTGTCGCACACACAAGGACACATCAAGCTGTGCAGAAGGTGTTCGAGGTAAGTAACCTTCTCTTAACTCAGCAGGAAATGGAGGAACCTTCCTTACTCTTGCTGACTCTATTCACTTTAGCAGGTTGATGGATGATTCAAGCTGAAAGGGTGCTGAGTATAAGCAGTGTATCAGTGATTTAATTCAATTCAATTCAGTTTATTTATATAGCGCCAATTTACAACACATGTTGTCTCGAGGCACTTCACAAAAGTCAGGTACATACATTCCAGTTAATCCTAATCATTGAACAGTGCAGTCAGATTCAGTTATTTATTCAAATTGGATAAAAAGTTTTTTTATCTAAGGAAAGGAAACCCAGCAGATTGCATCCAGTCAGTAACTTACAGCATTCACTCCCCCTGGATGAGCATGTAGAGACAGTGGACAGTCACTGGCGTTGACTTTGCAGCAATCCCTCATACTGAGCATGCATGTAGTGACAGCGGAGAGGAAAAACTCCCTTTTAACAGGAAGAAACCTCCAGCAGAACCAGGCACAGTGTGAGCGGCCATCTGCCATAACCGACTGGGGGTTAGAGAGAACAGAGCAGAGACACAAAGAGAACAAAGAAGCACTGATCCAGGAGTACTTTCTATGGGAAGGAAAAGGTAAATGTTAATGGATGTAGCTCCTTTAGTCGTTTCACCTAGAAAGAAGGAACAGATAAATTCTGAGCCAGATTTCAAGTTTAGAGTCTGAAAAGAGCACATAGAGTTAGTTACAGTAAAAGCTCAGTCAGTAGCTATGTCTAGGAGAGAGAAAGGGTTAAACACTGAAAGACAGGGCCATGTGGATCATCGGTAGAGGGTGAGCATTAAGTTGTTGCCAGCAGAAGCTTAGAGGATTCCCCTCTCCAGAAAGGTGTTACAGGTAGACACAGAGTCGGGCCAGGTGTAGCTTCTAGGAAGAGAAAAGAGAGAGAACAAAGTTAAAAGCTGAAAACAACAAATAATGCAAAATTGGAGAGTAGTGTGAGAAAGTAGTGAAGAGGGTGAAAGTGGTCATTATGTCCTCCAGCAGCCTAGAACTATAGCAGCATAACTACAGAGATAGTTCAGGATAACCTAAGCCACTCTAACTATAAGTTTTATCAAAAAGGAAAGTTTTAAGCCTAGCCTTAAAAGTAGACAGTTTGTCCATCTAGAGCCCACTGATGGCCATTGTTATACTAAAAACCACAATGATTGGGATACCTCTCTCTGTCAGATTGACCATAACCATTGGAAAAGAGAGGGGGTCATACAGGTAGCAGAAATGGAGGGTGTGTTTGCACCTCAACCGTAACTGAGCCGGTTTAGGCTAAACCTGACTCCCCCTTACTCCATCCAACAAGGGGAGAAGAAGACGGAGGTAAAATAAGGAAGATAGCTCAGGATAACCTAAGCCACTCTAACTATAAACTTTATCAAAAAGGAAAGTTTTAAGCCTAGCCTTAAAAGTAGACAGGGTGTCTGCCTCACGGACTAAAACTGGGAGCTGGTTCCACAGGAGAGGAGCCTGATAACTAAAGGATCTGCCTCCCATTCTACTTCTAGAGACTCTAGGAACCACCAGTAAACATGCAGTCTGAGAACGAAGTGCTCTGTTAGGAACGTATGGAACAATCAGATCTCTGATGTATGATGGAGCTAAATCATTAAGGGCTTTATATTTGAGGAGGAGAATTTTAAATTCTATTCTGGATTTAACAGGGAGCCAATGAAGGGAAGCTAAAGTAGGGGAAATATGATCTCTCTTTTTAATTTTCATCAGAACTCTTGCTGCAGCATTTTGAATCAGCTGAAGGCTTTTAACTGCATTTTGTGGACATCCTGATAGTAAAGAATTACAATAGTCCAGCCTTGAAGTAACAGATGTGTGGACTAGTTTTTCAGCGTCACTCCTGGACAGGATATTTCTAATTTTGGCAATGTTCCGGAGAAGGAAAGAAGGAAATCCTGGAAACCTGTTTAATTATTATCGGAGGTCAATTTAATGCCATCCAGGTTAAGTGATTGACTAAGCAGTTTCTTTTTTAAAGACTCCGGTCCAAAGATGACAACTTCTGTCTTGTCTGAATTTAGAAGCAGAAAATTTAAAGTCATCCACGTTTTTATGTCTTCAAGACATGCTTGTAGTCTATCTAACTGGTTGGGCTCATCAGGATTTATGGATAAGTAAAGCTGAGTGTCATCAGCGTAACAGTGAAAATTTATTCTATGCTGCCTGATAATTTTACCTATTGGAAGCATATATATAGTAAAGAGAATTGGCCCAAGTACTGAACCCTGTGGTACTCCACAATTAACCCTGGAGTTTAAAGATGATTTATCATTTACATGAACAAACTGGATCTGTCAGACAAATAAGATTTAAACCAGCCTAGTGCTGTTCCCCTGATCCCTACAGCATATTCCAGCCTTTCTAAGAGAATATTATGATCGACTGTATCAAATGCAGCACTGAGATCTAACAGAACCAGTACAGACACAAGTCCATTACCTGAGGCAATAAGAATATCATTAGTGACTTTCAGCAGAGCTGTTTCAGTGCTATGATGAGCTCTGAAACCTGACTGAAACTCTTCAAACAGGTCATTGCTGTGTAAATGCTCACACATTTGATTAGCAACTATTTTCTCAAGAATTTTAGATAAGAATGGAAGATTGGATATCGGTCTGTAATTTATTAAGTCATCTCGATCAAGCGAAGGTTTCTTAAGCAAAGGTTTAATTACAGCTACCTTAAAAGCTTGTGGTACATACCCATTTACTAAAGATAAATTAATCATATCTAAAATGGGGCTGGTAATCAAAGGAACACTTCCTTAAATAATTTGGTTGGGATTGGGTCTAACATACAAGTTGAAGGTTTAGATGAAGCTAATATTTCTGATAACTCAGGAAGCTCAACAGGATCAAAACAGTCCAAACACAGATCAGGTTCTACAGTTATTTCCAATGTTGTCTCACTTGTTGAGGATGAAGTAATCATCTCTGGGAGTGTGTCAAAGATTTCCTTCTTAATAGAATCAATTTTATTTTGGAAGAATCCCATAAAATCATGACTTCTGAGAGCTAAGGGAATGGATGGCTCAACAGAGCTATGGCTCTGTGTAAGTTTAGCAACTGTACTAAAGAGAAACCTAGGATTATTCTTGTTCTCTTCTATAAAGGATGAGAAATAAGCTGTTCTAGCTTGGTGAAGTGTCTTTTTATACAACAGTAGGCTATTTTTCCAGATTAAGTAGGAATCCTCTAGGTGTGTAGAGCGCCATTTTCGCTCCAATTTTCTAACATTGTGCTTTAAAGTACGCAGCTCTGAATTAAACCAGGGAGCTAGCCTCCTATGAATAATAACCTTCTTTTTCAAGGGGACTGCATCGTCTAATGCACCACGCAATGATGAAGTAACACTATGAACAAGAGAATCAGTTTGTGAAGGGGCAGAAACAGAATTATTCCCCTCCACTGTGCTTTTCAGTGATAATGAGGAGATTAAAAGTGGAACCGATTCTTTAAAGGTTGTTACAGGATCGTCTGATAATGATCTACTATAATGAAATTTTCTTTCAGGTGTGGAGTACTCGGTTCAATTAAACTCAAAGGTTATTAAGAAATGGTCAGACAGGACAGGGTTGTGAGAAAATATTGTTATGTCTTTACACTCAATGCCATATATCAGCACAAGGTCCAGAGAATGAAGACAAAGGTGGGTAGGTATGTTAATGTTTTGAGCAAAGCCAGTTGAGTCTAAGATAGCATTAAAGGCTATATTTAGGCTATCACTTTTAGTGTCAATATGAATGTTAAAATCCCCCACTATAATAACTGTATCTGTATTTAACACTAAATCAGATAAAAGGTCTGAAAACTGATCTAAAAATTGAGAGTAAGGGCCTGGTGGACGGTACAAAACAACAAACAGAAGTGGTTTAAGTGCTTTGCAATTTGGATGAGGAAAACTAAGGATTAAATATTCAAAAGAGTTGTAGCTATTGATTGGTCTGGGACTAATCAATAAATCGGACTGAAAGATGGTTGCTACTCCTCCTCCTCGCCCAGTATTTCGAGGAATGTGAAAATTTAAATAATTAGTAGGAGTTGACTAATTTATAGTAACATAATCCTCTTGCTGCAGCCAGGTTTCTGTGAGGCAAAATAAATCAATCTGATTGTCACAAATCAGGTCACTAACTAGCAAAGTCTTTGAAGAGAGAGATCTTATGTTCAGTAAGCCACATTTAATTGTTTTATTTTTATATTTAGTCTGAGTTGTGTTTATTTTTATTAGATTTTCCTGATTTCCTCTTTTTAGATAATTTTTTAATCTATTCAATTTTGGCCGTGGGCGAGACACTATCTTAATAGGGTAATGGGTGGGTAGCGGTACAGAAGCTGCAGAGAGGAGTGTTAAACTACGACCCTGCTTCCTGGTCTGAACCGTGGGTTGTCAGAGGTTTGGAGAACTAATAAATTCGGCCAGATTCCTAGAAAGAAGAGCTGCTCCATCCAAAGTGGGATGGATGCCGTCTCTCGGGATCAGACCAGGTTTTCCCCAAAATGTTCGCAAATTATCAGTGTAGCCCACAGCGTTTTCTGGACATCGTTTTCTGCTGTATTTATCAGTTCTTGGTACAATTTAGGAAACTTTTGATAACTACAAAATATTACAAAGAGTGCCTGACTTGTTGAAAATCAAAACCAATTAGTGTTTTTGTTGACTAGAGTTGTTCACCTTGGTATAATTGATTCTGATTCCAGAATTGCGCTGCTCAAGGAGGCAGCAGGTTGGAGTAGCTCTGTTACTTTTCATTCGGATTGATTGTTTTTTGGGAACTCAAGTTCCTCTTGTGGTGGATACAGTTGATTTTTTTTTTGGACAACTGTCCCCTCCAGAGTCGGATGCTGTGCAGCTGGGAGGAGTTTTTCCTAATACTTTTCTACTTTTGGACATTTGCCATGATGTATTGTCATGGCAACCGGGTTGTTTCTTACAACCGAGAGCAGCTGATTAATATCTCAAAAGCTCAACTAATACTTCAACGACAACCCCAAATCCTTGATGAGTTGAAAAGGAGACGCAGTGGATGCAGAGCAAGAGCAAAGAGAAGAGAGAGAAGGAGGAAGTTCAACCCATCTCTTCCGTCGATTGTGAAGGGCAATGTGAGATCGTTGGGAAACAAGTTAGATGAACTCCAAGCCCTAGAAAGGACCCAGCCAGAGCACTGGGAATGCAGTATTATGTGTTTTACTCAGACATGACTGCAGGATCTTATCCCCGACTCCAGCGTCTCTCTGCCGGGCTTTCTAATCATACGAGCAGACAGACATTTAAAGAGGAGCAGCAAATGTAAAAGAGGTGGACTGGCAGTACTTGTGAACAAAGATGGTGTCATCCAGTACATGTTACTGTGAAGTGTCATCTCTGCAGTCCAGATATTGAACTGTTAGCAGTAAGTTTTCATCTATATTATTTACCCAGAGAGTTCACCAGTGTTATTTTAGCAACAGTGTTCAGTTGTTGCTAAGCTACAGACACAACACCCCAATGCGTTTGTGGCAATATCTGGTGATTTTAACCATGCTTCATTCTCTGCTACACTTTCAACATTTTTAACAGTTTGTCAGCTGCTCTACCAAAGAAAACAAAACGTTGGATTGGTTTTATGCAAATGTCAAGGACTCATATATCTCTACAGCAGGACCTCATCTAGGCAAATCAGATCACAATCTTGTTTTTCTCTGCTCGAAATATAAGCCCTTGTTCAGAAACAACCTGTGATAAAGAGGACTGTGAGAAAATGGTCACAGGAAGCTGAAGAAGCCTTGCAAGGTTGCTTTGAGGCTACAGACTGGGACGCACTGTGCCAGCCATACGGAGAGGACATAAATGCCGCGACTGAGTGTGTAACCGACTATATAAACTTCTGTGTGGATAACACCATCCCCACTAGAAACGTGACATGCTTCCCCAATAACAAACCCTGGATCACTGGTGACCTGAAGGACCTGCTTAACAAGAAAAAAGAGCCTTCAGAGAGGGAGACAGAGAATTATTGAGGAGTATACAGAAGCAAATTAAAGTCAGGATAAGACACAGCAAGGAGGTGTACAAGAAGAAGCTGGAGAGCAAGCTCCAGCAAAACAATATCAGAGATGTGTGGTCAGGGATGAAGAAGATCACAGGCTTCAAGCAGAAGGATGATCAGACCGATGGAGGTCTGGACAGAGCCAATGAACTGAACACATTCTTCAATAGGTTCAGTTCAGAAACAAGCTCAGCATTCTTCACTCTTGCTGACAGCCAGACACCCCATCCTCCTTTGACCCACAGCTTTCCTGTCACACCTCAAATCTTTTATCTTCAACCTCAGGCATGGACCTTTCTGCTTCTACATGTTTGCCTTCAACCAAATCAGAAGATGCTGATGCTCCCTTTGCCTCCCCCTTCCACCTGTGTGTCTCAAGAAGTCAGGTGAAGATGCGACTGGAGAGACTGAATCGGAATAAGGCTGCAAGTCCAGATCGTGTCAGCCCTAGAGTCCCGAAGGGCTGTGCAGAGCAGCTCTGTGGGATTCTGCAGCACCTCTTCAATCTTAGACTGGCCCAGAAGAAGGTTCCAGTGTTGTGGAAGAACCTCCTGTCTTGTTCTGGTACCAAAGAAAACTCACCCATCAGTCCTCAATGACTATAGACCTGTTGCCCTGACATCCCACATCATTAAGGTCCTAGAGAGACTCCTGTTGGCCCACCAGACCAAGCAAACAATAAACTATCAGGACCCCCTTCAGTTTGGTTTTCGCAGTGAAGTTGGAGTTGACGATGCCATCATACACCTGCTTCAACAAACCCACTGTCATCTGGACAAAGCCAGCAGCACTGTGAGGATCATGTTCTTTGATTTCTCCAGAGCATTTAACACAATTCAACCTGATTTGCTTTGTCAGAAACTCCAGAAGACTCAGGTGGAGGCCTCAACAATCTCCTGGATCAAAGACTACCTGACAAACAGACCACAGTTTGTGAGACTGAAGGGTTGTGTGTCTAACCAGGTTGTCAGCAGCATAGGAGCACCACAGGGGACTGTACTTTCACCATTCCTTTTCACTCTGTACACCACAGACTTCCACTACAAGACAGACTCCTGTCACCTGCAGAAATACTCGGATGATTCTGAAGTTGTAGGGTGGATCAGAGATCGACAAGAAGCCGAGTACAGGGAGCTGGTGACTGCTTTATAGCATGGTGTGGAAACAATCATCTCATCTTGAACGTGACTAAAACAAAGGAGATGATTGTAAATTTTAAGAGAAACAGGAATAAGTCAAAAACTATTTCCATCATGGGAGAAGAGGTGGAGGTGGTGGAGGAGGAGTATTAATACCTTGGTGTTCACTTGGACAACAGACTGGAGTGGAAATGCAACTGTGAAGCCATCTACAAGAAGGGACAGAGCAGACTGTACTTCTTGAGGAAGCTTAGGTCCTTCGGTGTTTGCAGCAAGATGCTGCATATCTTCTATTAGTCTGTTGTGGAGAGTGTGATCTCTTCTGGGATCATCTGCTGGGGAAGCAGCATCAGATCCAGGGAACTAAAAAAGCTCAACAAGCTGATAAAGAAAGCTGGCTCTGTTCTGAGGACTCCTCTGGAACATCTGGAGATCATTGTGCAAAGAAGGATTCTTCATAAAATGAAGAACATTATGGAGAACCCTGAGCATCCTCTTCATGAGACTGTCCTACAACAACAGAGTGTCTTCAGTCAAAGGCTTCTTGTGCTTTCTGTGTTTTCAGCTCATCCTAAATGGTGCAGGTTGAGATGAGTGTTGAGTGATGAGATGAGTCCTAGGAACATCAAAAAGCAGCAGGTTACCTGATCTCAGAGTTCTGCTGGGAACATGCCTGTAACCATGCCTGTGTAAGAGTTCCAGTAAGTAAGGAGGCGCCTGACCATCCTAAAACGCATAGGCAGCCAGTTCAGGGAGGACAAGGTGGGAATAATGTTGTCATGTCGCCTTTTACGGGTCACCAGATGGGCAGCAGCATTTTTGACCAGCTGTAGGTGACAAAGACTGGACTTCTGCATTGACCCGTTTGTCAAACCATTATAAAAAAATACCCCAAGATTTCCAACAGCAGTACAATTAAAAGAATTTAAAAGACAATTTGCTACACTCATTAACAAGTCAGTATCCTGAAAACTAACACCTGAGTCTTATTTCCATTCAAGTGAATGAAGTTAAGTTCTATCCAAGTTTTCATGTCTTTTAAACAGTTTACCAGTTTCCGACTGACTGGCTTCTGCTTCATTTTAGCGGGAAAAAGATTTGTACATCATCCCCATAACAATGACAGAAAAAGAAAAACTCCAGAGGGAGCAGATAATGAGAGAAAAGAAGAGGTCCTAAGATGGAGCCTTGAGAAACAGTACAATTCAGAGGAGCTTTATGCCCCTTTTCCACTAGTCCCTACTTAGAGTGGTTTGCTACTCTTCAACTCAATTATTTGTCAATTGCTTTTTCCCTTTTTTGCTTTTTTTAGTACCTGCTTACTCGTGGTTCAAATTGTTCCAGAGTGTTGGTCACTAATTGGTTAGGGTGCGGTGTCACTAGTCACAGCATATTTCAGTAACTAATATTTTCAACTTTTAAATTGGGCATATTTTGTACATGAGCACCCAATATAGTAAGCTAGCATTAGGTAGCTTTGAGACCGCATGGCTTCCCTCTCTCTACTGTAATCATCCACAGTGCTTCAGGTTTTGCTGCCCAAAGCCTTTTCTGGCTCTCTTCTTTCACTCTGAGTCTGACAATAGCCATAAATTGAGCAGCAGTCTTGGCTGTTATTGTTTTTTTTGTCTCTAAATCTCACTTCGGACCGTGGGGCCGTCTTGCTATTGACGATCCCGCCTTCATTAACATGGTACTCAGTTGTAATGGAAAATGAACCAAACCATGTCAAACTGACCTGACCTGATCTGACCCGACCCAAATAGATTAGGTGCTAATGGAAGGGGGGGTAAAGCTGACCCAACTGGACAGAAAAGCTTCTGTCAGACAGGTAGAAATGTCTAGACGTGATACTAAAATATGGTTCACCATGTCAAAATCAGTAGTTAGATCAAGTAAAATAATACACCAGAGTCACCTGAGTTTGCAGTTAAAGCAGATCATAATAAACTCTAAGAAGTGCTTGTTTCTGTTCTGTGACACGATTTAAAACCAGACTGAAATTTCTAAGTAATCCCATTAAGCTGTAGATGTTCCTGTAATTAGAGATAAACCACCTTTTCTAATATTTTGTAGAGAAAAAGTAACATAGAAACTGGCCTAAAGTTTGACGGAACATTCGGATCTGTAGCGTTCGCCAGTTTAGAGTGACCAAAGCACGGACAAGAGCTCGGCAGCAGCAAGAATGTAGCAAAAATCACTGCAGGTACAAAAACACAAGTCAAAACTCCAAAAACTTACAGAGTTGACTCTGCAGGAACATAGTAGAAAAACCTTTAGACGAGGGTAGGTGAACGAACCGAGGAACCAGCGAAGAACAAACAAAAACAGAGAGCTTATGAACAGAGGGAAGTGGAGTATGGACCAATGAGATACTGAGGCAGGTAATCAGATGAGAATGGAAATCCGATGTGGACCAGGCTATAGAGAACTGAGGGAATCTGGATAGTTGCTAAAGTGACCAAACTAGAATACAAAGGGAACATGAGGGAAGCTATGCAATAACATAACCAAAGGAACCTGACTACAAAAACAAAATTATAAATAACAAAACTCAGGGAAACAGAACTAAGCAAAACTATGGACGAAGATAATAAACCAAAAGAGACATAAGAACCTAGAATAATCATTAACTAAAGTAAACTGAGAAACTAGAGGGAATAGAAGAAACACCAAAAATCTAATAATTAACAAAGAACCCATAAAGAAACCAAACCGTAAATAAACAAAACCTAAACAACAGAAAGGGAACCAGGACGAGGAGGAACAGAGAAAATAAACTATTAAACAAAGAGTGCAGGTGAACAACTACCAAAACATAAATAAACACAGATATACTAAATGGGAAACTAAACTAAAAACTACAAGGAAGACAAAGGAGCTAGAATAACAACGAATATAATAATAGTCATAAGAAAACCATAACAAGTAATAGAAAAGAAACCACTAAAGGAACTTAGACAAAACCCAAACTAAATGAAAGGTCGAAAACGCAAGACCACAACAAAGACCAAAGATGTCGCTTCACGACAGGATCTAAGTTACTCTTTATAAGAAGAGGCTGTTTAGAAGCATTTGGGACACATCCTAAGGAAAGAGAGCTGTTAATTAACTTAACAATGAAGTGTCTACAGCACTGAAGACCTCCTTAAGCAGTCTGGGTGGGATAATATCACCCGGCCAATAAAAAGGCTGCAGGTGTTGACAACTTTAGAAATCTGGGAAAAGGGTGAGAACCTGACAACACATAGTTTATTAATAAAATCTTTAAAAACACAGTGAAGTAGAAGGAACCAGATAAGATTAATCAGAAGGATTCAGAGGAGACTTAAGAGAGTGAAAAAGAACTTAAGGGTTATCACTGTTAGCTGACACAAAATTAGAATAAAAGTGAGTCTTATTCTTTTAACAGTGACCTGATAGTCAGCTAAACAGTTGCTCAAAAACTAATGAAACGCAAAGTCTGCCCCTCTTCCAAGTTCTCTCTGCACACGGTCTCAGAAATACCAGAGTCACATATCTCAATAACATGTCCATTTAAGCCAAATGTTAAAACCAAGTCCATTAGTGGGACCACTCACTAACTGAGTCAAATTGAAAAAGCTGATCAAGTTTAAAAAGTCTCTAGTTAGCGGCTTGGTCTCACAACAGACATGAATGGTAAAACCAGCTATCAAAATCTGATGACAGTGATGACAACATAATCGAGGACAAAAGGTCTGCAGAGTCTGCATGATTCTGCATAAATTCTCTGGCAGTCGATAGATCAGGACGCAGAGGATCAGGTATTCACCTCGTATCTCCACGAGTTGTTGCTTAGTTTCCTAAATGAGCGCATTGCTCTCACTGCTTTAAGTAGAAGGTACACCTGCTCCAATTTTTCTGTGGTGAGCTGTCTTTCTTTCCAGGGTGGGTTCATTGATGGGGCTATTACTTTTATTAACTTGTATATTTTTTTACTTTTATTTCCCAGAAAGTACTTGTAGCTCTGCACCTCTGTGTTTAGGTCTGTCTCTTTCCTTCGAGGAAACATGCAGATTTGGCTGCCAATAACTGAGTTCTCTCTCTGTTTTTCATTTCATGGAAAATAAACTAACCTTGGGCTTTGGTGTTTATTTGTTTCTTTCCTGTCCTCTTAAATCACTAGCTGGTTCTGTGGGAGGGTTCTTCTATTTAAAAAGGGAGTTGTTTTTCCTCCTTCTTACTCTGTTCTTGCTTGGGATAATGAAGAGCCTTAAAGTGAAAGTAGATGCAAACTGTTGGTTTCCTTGTATAATTCTTACCAAATGGTATTTTTTGATCAAGAAAATATAACGGTATCCTATTGAACTGTACTACATTAATTGGATTAGTTTCTGAACCTTGTCAGCAGTTTTCAGTTTTTATGTATTTGGATGTTGTTGGCAAAATCCATTATTGTATTGCAAAGCTAGTTTGTTGACTAAAGAATAAAGGTGATTATTTCGACTTGTTTGTTTAGGTTGCCCGAAAAAGTCCATTACTTAATTAAAAAAAAGGCTTTTGGACTTTCCTCACTTCAAAGATTAGGACAGAATGGACAGAAACAAAGAAAAAATATGTTTACACATATATTTGATGTCCAAATTGATTGTACATACAGCTGGTACAACAACACTACCTTTCCATTATGCATATTTTAAATGAACACGTCAAAACACACAAGCACTGTTAATAGGGAGTCGTCTGTCCCTCTCCATCAGGTGATGAATAATGCACCAATCTGTCACCAATCCAATAAGCACACTGCCCTGAGCTGCTTGTAAATGCACAGCATGGGGAAACCCAAAAACACACCCAGAGACACACAAAGAAAGCCACAGAAGCAACTAGAAACAACCTCCCTGCACATGCACAGACAAAACACCACTTACAGTACACCCAGGCACGCTCTGAACAGTGATTGATGCTTCTGAGCTTTGTTCACATTTTTAACCATAGGGGCATTATAGGAAAATAATTGATAGTGGACTTACATCCCTTGCAGGTATAGAAAACACACACTGATGCACAGGAAAACAGCATTATTCCAACCCTTATGCATGATGACAGATCTGGTCTCATACATCATTGCTTATTTTTTTCTTCAATTTGGATATGCGTCATTTTTTTCATTAAAAACATCACAGAACACCACAAAGCCTCTTTTTTCATTTAAAAGAATGAAGTGAAATGAAACAAGGCGAACAAAGGCAGCTATTACAGCAAATTCTCGCTGTCAGGTAGGAATAGTAATTTCATGGCTTGTATGCAAATTGTCTAAAATTCCTCTAGGAGTTCATTAGGAACACATTTTTAAGTAATTACCATTACTTAATGACACAAAGTGAGAACAAAAATGTCTATTTGGACAAATGAGGACAGTTTTAAATCCCTTCATCACCTTCTGGCACCTTTTTTTGTTCAGTAACAGAAGGTTTTTAGGCTACAACGATTCTGTAATCTGTCTTTGATGCTATCTCTGAAAGTAATGGGAAGGACTGTTTTTTACTGTTCAGGGCAATGTGTAAGATTTCTAAAAGGCTATTCTTCTGCTTTCATTCTAAAACCCAACAAGGGATCCTCTGCAGTCATTTACAGAAGATACCCAGGCAATCCCAAGCCTGAAGGGATGTACAGTCCTTCCAGCAAGTATTGGATCTGCTCTGGCGTTTCCTCCAAGTAGGACATACCCAGGAAATCAACAAAGGGAGATGCACAGGATGTCTCCTAATAAGATGGTTGATCCATCTGAGCTCTCCCTAGCCGTTGAGCAGAAGATGCTCATTTCTAAGGTGTAATAAGTTCTTGTTAGTAAAGATTACTTAAACAAATTGAATAATTCATGATGGTAATGATGAAAGGTGTATATTTTCCAGAACCAGGGGACTTCAGAATTTAGGCTACCTAAACCTGCATATTTCAATTTATGAGATGTAGTTGGTATACTTATCCTATGAAAAAGGGAAACAAACCTAAATACTTAAATTTTAAATTTGCTATTAATTCCCATAGAGTCACTCTTTGTGAGTGTCACAGTTTTTTTAATGAATGTTCCAATATATCACACAACCTCTATGTTTTTGTTTTGTTTAGAAAGACTGATACAGACACCAAATGTAATGCAAAACAAAACAAAACATATCAAACTAGACAATGAAATGATTATTATTAAAATGAAAATTTCTGGAAAGGAAAATGACTTACTTTGGAGACTATTAGTTAACAGAGGTTGTATTCCACTTAAACAAATCTTCATTTGTAGCCCTAAATAGTCTTATCACTTTGCCCTTAACCAAATATCACGCATGGGCATTGGAGAGTCTTGTGGGTGTTGGGTAAACATGTTTACATGTAACTTTGCTCTAATTCAAGTCAATCCCAAGTCAAATAACTAACAACAGAAAAAAAACTTTCTCATCAAATGCATTCCATCCCAATCTGCCTTTAACACTTCATTAATGTGGGTTTGTGCTCAGACCTTTTAGCATCTCAACAATTGTATTTAAATCTTTTAACATTTAATTCAACAGGCAAAAGAAAAAAGTATTATGTGCTTAAAATTGTATTAAAATTCTGAAGTATATTATGTAGCCCAAAGGAAGGAAAAATATGTGTTCATGTAAAAAATAAACAAAGAAAATAAACACCTTGGAATGATGAAGTGATTATTCCATGTGTTCATATTGTCCACTCATTCCCTACATGCTGCTCTATAGAGGGTTTCAAATGTTTTTTTCTCCTCACTCTGAAAATTTAAATAATCAGAACAGGAAGTGCTTTTATTTTCATGTTAAGTGTATTTTTGTAATGAAGCAGCTAACTTAACAGCTAAAAAAATAAGATGTCGGTGGAACTGTAAGTTAATTTAATTGTCATTCAATTGTCATTGAATACAGGCTCAGTTGGAGAGACAAGAATGTGGTCACCATGATTGTTATAAACTATAAACAGCTCGCTATTCAAAAACAACACAAGCACACCTTTTCACAGCAAAATCTGTACTTCCTGGTAAATGCTGTGGTCAGTGGCGTACATACCAACATGATTTCAATTCAATTCAATTCAATTCAGTTTATTTATATAGCGCCAATTCACAACACATGTCGTCTCAAGGCACTTCACAAAAGTCAGGTACATACATTCCAATTAATCTTAATCATTGAACAGTGCAGTCAGATTCTGTTATTTATTCAAACTGGATAAAAAGCTTGTCTATCTAAGGAAACCCAGCAGATTGCATCCAGTCAGTGACTTGCAGCATTCACTCCTCCTGGATGAGCATGTAGAGACAGTGGACAGTCACTGGCGTTGACTTTGCAGCAATCCCTCATACTGAGCATGCATGTAGCGACAGTGGAGAGGAAAAACTCCCTTTTAACAGGAAGAAAACCTCCAGCAGAAAAAAAACCAGGCTCAGTGTGAGCGGGCCATCTGCCACGACCGACTGGGGGTTAGAGAGAACAGAGCAGAGACACAAAGAGAACAAAGAAGCACTGATCCAGGAGTACTTTCTATGGGAAGGAAAAGGTAAATGTTAATGGATGTAGCTCCTTTAGTCGTTTCACCTAGAAAGAAGGAACAGATAAACTCTGAGCCAGATTTCAAGTTTAGAGTCTGAAAAGAGCACATAGAGTTAGTTACAGTAAAAGCTCAGTCAGTTGCTATGTCTAGGAGAGAGAAAGGGTTAAACACTGAAAGACAAGGCCATGTGGGTCATCGGTAGAGGGTGAGCATTAAGTTGTTGCCAGCAGAAGTTAGGACGATGCCCCTCTCCAGAAAGTTGTCACAGGTAGACACAGAGTCAGGCCAGGTGTAGCTTCTAGGAAGAGAAAAGAGAGAGAACAAAGTTAAAAGCTGAAATAACAGCAAATAATGCAAAATTGAAGAGTAGTGTGAGAATGTAGCGAAGAGGGTGAAAGTGGTCATTATGTCCTCCAGCAGCCTAAGCCTATAGCAGCATAACTACAGAGATAGCTCAGGATAACCTAAGCCACTCTAACTATAAGTTTTATCAAAAAGGAAAGTTTTAAGCCTAGCCTTAAAAGTAGACATTTTTGTCCATCTAGAGCCCACTGATGGCCATTGTTATACTAAAAACCCACAATGATTGGGATACCTCTCTCTGTCAGATTGACCATAACCATTGGAAAAAGAGAGGGGGTTCATACAGGTAGCAGAAATGGAGGGTGTGTTTGCACCTCAACCATAACTGAGCCGGGTTTAGGCTAAACCTGACCCCCCCCTTACTCCATCCAACAAGGGGAGAAGAAGACGGAGGTAAAATAAGGAAGATAGCTCAGGATACCCTAAGCCACTCTAACTATAAACTTTATCAAAAAGGAAGTTTTAAGCCTAGGCTAAAAGTAGACAGGGTGTCCGCCTCACGGACTAAAACTGGGAGCTGGTTCCACAGGAGAGGAGCCTGATAAACTAAAGGATCTGCCTCCCATTCTACTTCTAGAGACTCTTGGGAACCACCAGTAAACCTGCAGTCTGAGAACGAAGTGCTCTGTTCGGGAACGTATGGAAAAATCAGATCTCTGATGTATGATGGAGCTAAATCATTA
Source organism: Crenichthys baileyi (assembly GCA_036173005.1). Lineage (NCBI taxonomy): Eukaryota > Metazoa > Chordata > Actinopteri > Cyprinodontiformes > Goodeidae > Crenichthys > Crenichthys baileyi. The sequence continues at coordinate 229,930 of JAHHUM010002672.1, forward strand.
AGGGCTTTATATTTGAGGAGGAGAATTTTAAATTCTATTCTGGATTTAACAGGGAGCCAATGAAGGGAAGCTAAAGTAGGGGAAATATGATCTCTTTTTTAATTTTCATCAAAACTCTTGCTGCAGCATTTTGAATCAGCTGAAGGCTTTTAAAACTGCATTTTGTGGACATCCTGATAGTAAAGAATTACAATAGTCCAGCCTTGAAGTAAAAAATGCGTGGACTATTTTTTTTCAGCGTCACTCCTGGACAGGTATTTTTCTAATTTTGGCAATGTTCCGGAGAAGGGAAGAAGGAAATCCTGGAACCTGTTTAATATGGGATTTAAATGACATGTCCTGGTCAAAAATAACCCCAAGGTTTTTTACTTTATTATCGGAGGTCAATTTTAATGCCATCCAGGTTAATTGATTGACTAAGCAGTTTTTTTTTTTAAAACTCCGGTCCAAAGATACAAACTTCTGTCTTTTCTGAATTTAGAAGCAGAAAATTTAAGTCATCCAGTTTTTATGTCTTCAAGACATGCTTGTAGTCTATCTACTGGTTGGGCTCATCAGGATTTATGGATAAGTAAAGCTGAGTGTCATCAGCGAAACAGTGAAAAATTTATTCTATGCTGCCTGATAATTTTACCTATTGGAAGCATATATATAGTAAAGAGAATTGGCCCAAGTACTGAACCCTGTGGTACTCCACAATTAACCCCGAGTTTAAAGATGATTTATCATTTACATGAACAAACTGGAATCTGTCCAGACAAATAAGATTTAAACCAGCCTAGCGCTGTTCCCCTGATCCCTACAGCATATTCCAGCCTTTCTAAGAAATATTTTTGATCGACTGTATCAAATGCAGCACTGAGATCTAACAGAACCAGTACAGACACAAGTCCATTACCTGAGGCAATAAGAATATCATTAGTGACTTTCAGCAGAGCTGTTTCAGTGCTATGATGAGCTCTGAAACCTGACTGAAACTCTTCAAACAGGTCATTGCTGTGTAAATGCTCACACATTTGATTAGCAACTATTTTCTCAAGAATTTTAGATAAGAATGGAAGATTGGATATCGGTCTGTAATTTATTAAGTCTTTCGATCAAGCGAAGGTTTTTTAAGCAAAGGTTAATTACAGCTACCTAAAAGCCGTGGTACATACCCATTTACTAAAGATAAATTAATCATATCTAAAATGGGGCTGGTAATCAAAGGGAACACTTCCTTAAATAATTTGGTTGGGATTGGGTCTAACATACAAGTTGAAGGTTTAGATGAAGCTAATATTTCTGATAACTCAGGAAGCTCCACAGGATCAAAACAGTCCAAACACAGATCAGGTTCTACAGATATTTCCAATGTTGTCTCACTTGTTGAGGATGAAGTAATCATCTCTGGGAGTGTGTCAAAGATTTCCTTCTTAATAGAATCAATTTTATTTTGGAAGAATCCCATAAAATCATGACTTCTGAGAGCTAAGGGAATGGATGGCTCAACAGAGCTATGGCTCTGTGTAAGTTTAGCAACTGTACTAAAGAGAAACCTAGGATTATTCTTGTTCTCTTCTATAAAGGATGAGAAATAAGCTGTTCTAGCTTGGTGAAGTGTCTTTTTATACAACAGTAGGCTATTTTTCCAGATTAAGTAGGAATCCTCTAGGTGTGTAGAGCGCCATTTTCGCTCCAATTTTCTAACATTGTGCTTTAAAGTACGCAGCTCTGAATTAAACCAGGGAGCTAGCCTCCTATGAATAATAACCTTCTTTTTCAAGGGGACTGCATCGTCTAATGCACCACGCAATGATGAAGTAACACTATGAACAAGAGAATCAATTTGTGAAGGGCAAGAAACAAAATTATTGCCCTCCTGTGTGTTTTTCTGTGATAATGAGCAAATTAAAAGTGGAACAGATTCTTTAAAGGTTGTTACAGCATCGTCTGATAATGATCTACTATAATGAAATTTTCTTTCAGGTGTGGAGTACTCGGTTAAATTAAACTCAAAGGTTATTAAAAAATGGTCAGACAGCACAGGGTTGTGAGAAAATATTGTTATGTCTGTACACTCAATGCCATATGTCAGCACAAGGTCCAGAGAATGAAGACAAAGGTGGGTAGGTTTGTTAATGTTTTGAGTAAAGCCAGTTGAGTCTAAGATACCATTAAAGGCTATATTTAAGCTATCACTTTCAGTGTCAACATGAATGTTAAAATCCCCCACTATAATAACTTTATCTGTATTTAACAGTAAATCAGATAAAAGGTCTGAAAACTGATCTAAAAATTTTACTCCTGATTAGGTGAGATAAAGGTTTGTAATGGGGCTTGAGTCCGGGTTACGAATCTAAGTCAGGTCTTTAGGCCAAGTCTATTTTTAGAAATTGAGTGGAACCTCAAGTCCAAGTCTGAAACTTGTGTCACGATCTCTGGTATAAGATCAGGGTACATTTTAAGGACAAAGGTCAAACTCAAATTCAGCCTCAGTTTACTTTTTAGCCTCACCATAGCCTCTGACTTTTAATTGTTAAAGAAAATACTATAAAAATCCTTAGGTAGCTATTTTTTGTTGATTCATGGATAATAAAAAGGTAAGAAAGAAATTGAATACAAGAATACAATAAGGAAAAATGAAGAATATAATATCATTTCCACTAAATCTTTTGCACAGTCAGTATCTGCTGTCTGCCCCATCCCTGTTCTGCTCTCTTTTGGATCCTATATTTCCCTCTCTGATCTACTTGTGAATGTCTACAGCCATTCCTGTCACCATACTGGTAAGGATCAATGTAATCAGCTGGTCTTTCTGGTGCAAACAATGCAAGCGTGGAGTTGCCAGGCAACAGCAGAAAGAAAGACGTAATACTGTGGCACAAAAACAATGCCCCAGCTTGTCCTGAGAAAGCTCAGCTCAAGACAATAGTCTTGTAATATTATTTTTGACCAATTCTGAAAATAAAAAGAACCACCAAAGTGGTAAAATATATTAAAGCTGTTATCAATTTATGGAAAATGTATTAACAAAAAGTATTAAATAAAACATAATTTTAATAAAATGATATTTCATTAATAATTTGCTAACTTGGAAATCAATAATCATTAATTTTTTGGACAACTGATTCTTAATGTTGGGTTGATTAGCCATCACAGTGACTGATTGTGATTGAATGCAGTGATAAACTAAGATCAAGGTGAAAAACATTTATAAACACAATTTGGCTGTCTTGATGGCAGGCGTGATGATGTCACATCCAAAAGTAGCGGTTCAGCAGACAACAAAGAAAAATGGTCCTTGCTGTGCTATTGAAACACCCCTCTAAGTCCCACATGTTCTTTAAGTACCATTAATACAAATATTAATCAGTGTATGAGCGCTGGTGGTGAGTTACAGTCGGTCTCGAAAAAGGTACGAAAAGAGGAAGCTGCATAGTAAACACAGCTGACCTAACAGTGGCTACTTTTTTAGCATTAGCAGAGTTTAGCTTTAGCATTAGGGATAACGGAAGTACAATTTAGCACGTTTACAAGGAGTATATGGACATATTTTATGCAGGTTGGTGTGAGGAGATGAAGGGAAAACACAGATAAAACAGAAAAGGCTCATGTTACCAGAATATCATTGCTCAAACTATTCATTGAGATAAAGTCTGAATCACAAATCTAAGGTCGCTTCAGTCTGAGAGTTCAAACATTGAAACAAAGCAAAACACAATGAAATAAATCATTTAAATTGTTTTATCCTAAACCATTTTCTCTGCACAGACACAACCTCCTTTTTGAAACTAGTTTTTAACAGTCTTTTTGTTTCCTGTATGTAGTTCAGTCCTATTTGTTCCTCTCATGGCTGGGCCCAACAAGTACAAGCAGCACTTACCACAATGCTGCTTTCCTGTCCATTGTATTACACAAGGCAGTAATAACAGCTCTCACAGATTGGTTGTAAACACTAAGACAGTTTGTTATAGCCAGGTGACTTGCGCCAGCTTCCTTTCTAGATTCTCATTATCTCAAAATTGAATCACATAGATTCACACTAGTGTGTTCAATTGACTGTCATATAAAGATGGCAGGTTTCTGCACCTGCACCATCAGTTTTAGCCTTCATGAACTTCTCAGAAGATTGAGGGATGGAGGTGAAGGAAATCTAAGTGTCTACAGCTGGCAGTTTTATTGGCTTTGTATTTATATAGCGGTGTGAAATACTTAAAGCTTCCTTCAATCTTACAACAACCAGCACAACCAAGCATAGGTGCAATTAGGAGGTGTATGCATCTCTTGCAAGCTATGAGCCCAGCTCCAACTGTAAACAGTATCTCTTGGTGTGGATTGGACATTGGAGGGGTATGGTGAGATCCTTTTGGCTGAAGCCAAAGTAGCAGTGGGACATGATAGTCATAGCACCTGTAGTGCCAAGAGCTTACCTGAAGTCCTGCATGCTTGATTTGAGGATGACAAGGTATTCAGTATAAAAAGGGGCTGAACAAACACTGTAGCTTGATGGGTGCTGTCATCTTTTACTACTGGCATCAGATAGCTCTGCAGAAGTAGTTCCCTTATCTTGGAAAAGTTACATAAAGAAAATACAAACTGTTGTTAAGCAACATCTTATGTAATGTAAAACTTGTGTGAGTTTTTTCAAAAATAGTGTCAATATGCTCTTCATTAAAAAAAACCTCTTGCCTTAAAATGCCAAGGCAGTAAAAAACCTCTCACCAAGTTTGAAAGGATGGGATGATTTAGCTACAAACAGCTTTCAGAGTGAGAGACAGCTCTGTGGGCAGGCTGTGTTTGATCCAACACATATTGACAGGTGTGTGTGGGTACAGTTGCAGTTAAGTGAAGTTAGCCGGCCGTGTGTGGTAGAACAGGGAGTGCTAAACACAGGCATTTTGCTGCCAGTGCCAGCAACACCCCTTTAAACACACACACATGCACTTGTGCCACCAACCCAGATGAAAGACTTGGCTCCATGGCAGACCACACTGTAGCTCCCTAAGAGGGCCTGTTGAAGACTATTGTTGCTATTTATGGGGTACAAAGCCAGCAGTCATACCCGTGTGTTACGCATGTTAGATGTTGTATGTGCTGCTGTTAAAATAGGATCAGTTGATGTTTATTATCTTTGCTTATTTTGGGGCATCTTGTCATTAATCACTATACGCATGCACACAGACACACACACACATACACACACACACACACACACACACACACACACACACACACACACCCACATTCCTGCACTCAGTACAGTGATTAAGTGTCTTAGTGTCAACAGCCATCTCTAAAAGCACAATTGCCCGTGGTCAAGCAACAGTTTTGTCTAAAATGGAGGCTCCCAAACAGATGTCACCCTAAAATAATAAGTCTGCACTTATGGAAGACATGTTTTACACATACATTTAATGACGACTGAATACTAAACAATGAGGAAGAAGATAATGAAGGCCCAATACAAAAATATGGTAGAAGAAAAATGACTCCAGAAAGAAAAAAAGATTATTTTGAAGTACATTTCAAAGTCTATTTCATTTTTCCTTTTTTTCCTTTTTTGTGACATTTTAAATATTCCACATCATCAAATAAATGTTAATATCAGACAAAAGTAACCTGAGTAAGCACAAAAAGCTGTTTTTAAATGATGAAGCTTTCCAAACCAATCTGGCTCTATGTGAAAACGTAATCAACCCTTAAACCTAGTAAGTGGTTGGGCCACCGTTGGTGACAACAATTGCCATCAAGTGTTTGTGATAACTCACACTAAATCTTTTGCATCACTATGAATGAACTAGGACTAGGAAATAGGTCTAGGACTAGGCCACTCAGGGATGGACTTGCTGGTGTGCTTTGGATCACTGTCTCCTTCAGATTCTTCAGCTAGAGAGCAGCATTCATAGCTCCATCTACCACAGCAACTTCTCCAGGTCCTGAAGTTGCAAAGCAGGCCCAGACTATTACACTACCACCACCATGCTAGACTGAGTACGGTGAGCGTATAGTGTTCTATTTCTGAAACACTGTTAGTTTTACTACAGATGGAACAGGATATCTTTTTAGGGAATGTGATCAACCTTTCCAAAAAGATGATATGTACTAATGATTTAATAAGTAAGTGAGGGTGATTATTTGAAGCACATCTTAGTTTCGCCATTAAATTGAAAAGAAAAAAACTGAAGCAATCTGTAATATGCAAATACTTTTTCACAGTACTGTAACTATGAAGGAAATATATCAAGAAACAGAAGAATAAAAAGTTTAAAATATAAATGAAAACACTGACAGGTGTAAAATAAAGACAGGAAACCAAATCCTGAATGATAACGAGTGAGTAATTATTTTTCCCTTCGCCAAGCGTCACGGCTTTAGTGTAAATTTTTGATTTGCCAAAATTTTCCGAGACAACTGCAAGTACCTGGCCAACAGCCAAATGCATGAAAAGCCAAAGAGGCGAAGGCAATAAACCTTATGCTGTGATGAGCTTCACAACAATCCAACTTGAACATGTGCATCGAGAAATAAAAAGCTTTTGTCTGATGATATGTAATTTGATTTCGCAGCGTGCAGCTGGTGAGTTTGGGACTTCAGCAGCACAGGGTGCTGAAAGCTGCCAATACCAAAAACAGCCCCCCCCCAGAAACCCACCCAGGTGCGGAAGATAAAACAAATATGTGAATTGTAAACACTGAAAGAGACCTGTGAGCTTAGCTTACATTCTTTTAGCAAATAAAGAATTTAACAAGAACTTGCAAATGAAATGTAAAACTTATTATTTTGAAGCTGTTTTTTAGTCCTACTTCTTTAAACTGTTATTAGTGCAGCTTTATGGAAGTGACATTATATTCAGGTATCTAAATACAAGAAGAACAAAGAATATGTGAACATTTAACATGAGTTTTTAGCATAGTGGAAACAGTTGTGCTACATATTACACGGTTTCACTTATTTCCTATTTTTGAAATGAGGCAAATGTAATCAATAAACAAATAAAAGAAATGTGTACATCTGCAAGTTGCATTATGTGGTTTTATAATGATAAAATACCCACATGAAAAATAAAAAGTGTTCCTCAACATGCTGAGTGGTGCCTCAGTGAAGCAGAAATATTGATCTACTACATGATATAAATTGTTTTTACTCAATACATTTTGTTTATTGGGGTTGTTGGTAGTGCAGTGATGATTATTATGCAAATGTAATATTTGTAGAGGATATTGTGTAAAGAAAAATTATTTATCCAAAGTATAACTCAGCGGTTAATGTGGCAGAATTCTGTGGATTTCTTTGCTTTTTTGATGAATTTTCAGATATATGAGAAGCTCATGGGCAGCATACAGATAAGCTGGAGTCCAGCCGAAACGTTTTAGTGCTGCTTAAGAATTGCCATCAGCCAGCTGTCTTTGCTGCTGCTCAGTATTACTGCCACGGAGCTTTGTGGATTTACCTGTCCCTCAAGCGGTGTTATTCTTTTCATGCAGGCCAGCTCTTAGTCGTGCCCTGCTAACTACTCCACTGCCCAGCCTCCAATGACCCTATAAAAAACTTCGTGTGGAGTAAAGCATGTCACTATGAACCTTGGCATCCCCATCATTCATATTATTGTTATTTGTGGCTTACTGGTGGCTGTTGACTTCTGCCATTGTCTGAAACTGCGAGCAGAAACTAAAATATTGTACTATGCCATATTATGGCTTTGTGTTACCTCCAGGCATTCTCCTGAAGGAGGTATTTTGGATATTATCTACCATAAGTGGAGCCCAGGGCAAACTGAGGACACTCTGGAGAAATTGTGCCCTTTGGTTGGTATGGAAAGACTTCAGTTTGCTGGTGGACAAGCTTGAGGGGGTCACAACAGAGAGGGATTCTTGGCCATCTGCTTAGACGCACCCTAAGCCTGGACTCTGATTAACAGTAGCAAAGAGGATGCTTTCCTATTAAAGCTCTCCATCTTTAAGTGCTATTTAATTGTGGTATAAGGTGGTATACCATTTTTATATGAACTTAACCACATAAATGTTTGATGTTTCTCTCGTTTTAAGTGTAATTTTGTTCATCAAAAAAAAAAAGATATTAATCATCAGTACAGCAGTAATTCTACTCATATGATTTTTTTCCTCATAAAATAAAAAACAAGCTGAAGTAGGTGAAATTTGTTATGTACATGTGTGAGTTTGATCAGTGATTTGTGCTGCTAGGCAGAGAGAAGAAAATCCGTGTTAGTAGGTTACACTCTCAGCAAATGCCAACCACAAGAGACCTGTCTGAAGTGCTTCTGTGCATCCATGGGCTTTACACTGCCGTGCTCCAGTTTGTTGTGTAAGCTTCTGTTCAACTCAGAGTGTGCAGAAATGTTTGACACTTGTGCTAGGCATACACATCTTCTGTCTGAAATTGGCTGTTTTATGTCAGGAGAAGCGTGAGAACCAGGTCAGTCTCCTGGGGAGAAGAGGAATGGTGGGATGATGGACAGATGAATGAGGGTGAAGTGAAACAAGAAGAAGAAAACGTTGAAGAAATGCTGATGCAGGCTGGTCAGTGGTATTGGCAACAACGATAATTAATGGGCTGACACCGAACATATGGATTTTATTATATAGGAATAGAGCAAACAGATGTAGTTATCTTGGACTCTCTTTAGCTTTGCAAGCAGAAAAATACACAGTTATATTTGCAAACAATGCCCAGTATGTTGAGCTAAATTTTGCTCAGCTCTCCAAGATAAATCAATTGAGTGAGCGACAAATTTCGTGATTTGATCTTCCAGTTAATCTGCGTCAATCCTTGCTGCTGAAGCGCGTGTGTTTAAATAGTTGCTTGCCAGTAAGATAGAAGGGTCTACAGTGTGGAGAAAATCTTTGATCCCTCATTTGCTGGCCTCTTATGGATAACTGATGTCAGAACACCCTGGAGAGACGAGGAGAAAGCGAGGGCTAGGAAAGGTGAAAATTGGATAAACAGAGGTGGAAAGTGATTAGCAGAGTTAGTCCTTTAAGCATGTTCCACAGTGAGGAATTTCTGATAGTCAGCGCCTTATGCGAGATTGTGAACACAAAGTAAAGGGACACATGTTTTTCAAGGTTTTCACCAATAAAAATGTCAAAGGTATGCATTGATATTCAGTCCTTTTTACTCTGATACCTCTGAGACATACCAGTAAAACTCTTAAGGCAGTTGGAAATTCACAACTGCCTGAACCACAACATTTATTGTTTTTCTAAATCTGGCAAAAAAAAACTTCCACCTCTCTTCTCAAGGACAATGGCGCTTCTATCAGTGTTGACAGTCTAATTTTTGAAAACACACTCAGACTTATATATATTCGCACCTTCAAGATTCCACCGTATCCTTGCTGAATCTTTACTTATGTGTGTGTTGCTGACCCCTGCTGAGGTTTATTGTACTATTTCAGACTCTATTCTGCTAAGAATAGAGTCTGAAATATGATTTTTCCCCCCCTCCTATCTTACTTTACCTTTATGTGATTTCATTACTTTTCATAGATTTTCAGATTTCTCAGAAGGATTACCAGCAAAAGCCAATTATTATTAGTATTTGAAAATTTGACTAAAGCTGTTTTTACACCAATGACCAGAGATTTTTAGATTTCTTAGATATATTCATAGATTTTTAGATTTCTTAGAAGATTTGTATTACAACAATTTCATACCAGTGAAAGCCAAACATTATTAGTATTTAAAAAGTTTGGACCTACCAGTGACCCAGCTTCTCTACTTAGACTTCAGTGAGTGCCCATGACTGTTACTATTTGAATGATGGGACCACAGCTGCCTCATACCAGCGACCTCAAGGATTAAAATTATCATTTTTCTTCAAGCACAGGATGAATTCCTTACTACAGAGGACTTAATGAGCTAATTACCTATATTAGAAAGATTGGATTAGAACCAGCTCTTACCAGTAAACCCCCAAGGATTATTAATGTCATTTGATTTGTTTTTCTGTATCATTGTAATGTTTTTCCTCGTGTACAGCGCTTTGAGTGCCTTGTTGCTGAAAAGTGCTATATAAATAAACTTGACTTGACTTAACTGCAGTATAATTGTGATTGCAACATGACAAGGCAATGTAAGTTTGCATTGCTTTTTGGGGACACCATGAACTCAGATGATGCAGCTGCTAGCAGTGCAGCACACCTACTCCAATTTTGTCTGCCTACAGAAGCAATGGGAAGGCATCCATCATTCCAAAACATGCTATATATTGATATGATTTGCAAGTAGTGCACCACAAACTGAACTGGTCACAAATGTCTTTTAGCACATCAAAGCATTCTGAAGTCACAGAATCAATTATCAGAGATAAAATATTGCTCTCAGGCTGCCTGGTTAATGATTATTTCTTAGTTTCCTAAAGCCAAAGTGAAAGCAAACTTTTGTAGCTGTCTGATTCATCAATATATTGTAAGGTAAACTTACTATCTTTATCAAGTTTACAGTAAAATAATTTAATTACAGTAAAATACAGTCTTTTATTGAATCTACAGTATATTAGTATGAAACCCATTTTCAAAATATTCTTGATGTTTATTGCTGATGCAATGCAAGCAAAATGTTTTCTAAAGCATATTGTTTATGGTGGCTGATACACCCCTCTGCTTTTGAGAAATGTATTTTCTTCTTTTTTCTCATGAAGCTTAGTAAGAGCTGAATGTTAGGGCTGGTGAATGTAACTTCTCTTTTCCCTCGTAGTGAGCATTATCATCCCTGATTATACCGAGAATGGCTTCTTGAGTTGAGGTAAAAACTGACTTGGACATATAGACGGCTTTTATTAGGTAAAATATATAAACACTGCATCTAACCGTAATGAATTAAACTTTTTAAAAATCAAACTGAGTTTTATTTGGTTGTACATTCTTATAAACTGTTTCATTACTTAATACGATATACATTAAAAGTTTAAAATTTCATTTCAGAAATTGTCTTGATTAATTATTTGGTTTGCAGAGTTGGTTAAGCTATGTCAACATGATGTTGCTCGGTGACTATTGTGTTTTATCTGATAAAATGTGATATACTTGGACTGGACCGGAGTCTTTAAATAGAAAAAATTAAACAGGGCTACATTTGTTTAGATTATGTTAACTAGTTTTAATTATCTGTGAAGCTTCCTTTAATAATATTATTATACACTCAAACAAAATAATCCAAGTTAATTAAAAGAATGTACAACCATTCTCCATTTACTACCCATTTAGGCATTTTTTGCAATTAGTATACACTGCTTTTGTTTCCAAGAGAAAGTACCCCTGGCCCAATGCTCCTGTGTTTAGCTGTGTCTTTTCTCAGGACAGAACCTTTGATTCAGCTATAGCTGAAAATACATTTTTGTTCACTTTTTGTTAGTTTGTTTTGTTAGAAAGTACCCCTAGCTTAGTGCTTCTGTATTTAGGTGTATCTCTATTCTGGAAAAAAAAACACCATTAACAGATCTATTACTGCCATTAACTATATGTCCACTCTTTGTTTTTCTTTATCTATGGAAATACCCCTGGTCCAGCTCCTGCGTTTAGCTATGTCTCTTTTCTGGACAGAACCATTGACAGAGCTGTTGCTAATGATGTTCCCTCTGATACCAAGGATCCAAAGCTTTAATTGTGTTAATAGGGAAAAGCCACATGTCGGATGTTGCATTCTTCATCTAGACTGAAACAGCTGAATGGTTTGGTTCACTAAGTGGAGCTCTAAAATATAGTATTTTAATTTGAATATGTACTTGAAATACAGAAAAAGCACTGTGTCCTACCTCCAGTCAATAATTGGTTTAACTTTAAAAACAAGAAAAGAAGTTGAAAACCTGTGTATGAGTGTTCTGCCAAAGCAGTGAGAGGTGTGTGTGCGCAGTCAGACTAAGCTGCTCAAGGTGCAAATGCGTATAACACACACGTTTTCCATGTCAATTGCTAAGGAAAGGTAAGGTAATCTAATTATAAACTGAATTGGTGGCTAAACTGGATCCTACACGTTATATTGTAATATCATTAACCACATTCAGAACCTTATTAAATCATGTAAATAAATGCTTTATCCGGTGTGTAATTGGGGATCAGTAATCATCAACCCATTTTCAATTTTTTATGAATTTATAAGATAATAAGGTTACTTTGGTTGTCCCAATACATCACAACAATTGTGCACACACAGTGTGTGTAGGTCACCCTAAAAAGGCTGTACAATACTGTGCCAGCAGGTGTCACCCTAGAAACAATGGATGAAGCTTTGAGTTGTGATCCAATTTTCAGAACAATAGTTCAAAAGAGTTAATAGCTTCAAAACACCTTGTCTGGCCTTCAATTCTGTGTACACTTTGTTTTTGTTTTCCATAGAAAGTACATCTGATTCAGTGCTTCTGTGTTTACCTGGGTCTCTTTCCTAAATGGAGCCACTTAAAAAATTAGTCCTTACTTAAGTGGTCATTGTCCAGGGTTTCTTTTTTTTCCGTGTCTCCTTCCTTTCATCTCAACCCTCAGCTGGTCGCGACCAATCATAGTCTGGTTCTGCTACAGGATTTCCTGTTAAACTAGCGCGTTTCTTTACTATCATCACATGCTAGCTCAGGACAAAGGATTTCTGCAAATTCAATGATTTAATTTAACCGTCTGGGCTTCCTAAGATAAATAACTTTTTACCAGTTGGCATTAACTGATCAACTGAATTTTACTGTATTACGTTATAACTAGGATTAAATGGGACTGCATGCAATTTGACCTGAATCTATATATGAGTGGACTGTACCAGGATTAAATTGATATACAGTATAATTGGATATGAAATTGATCAGTTTGCCTTGGGATGACATTTGTATGGAATTGGTGCTATTAGTAGATCCAAATTTAATAAAACCAATTAATAACTGCTATGGTCTGCTGTATGTCATCACTCAACAGTCAAAATATATACTTTCAAAGGTAGAAGACTTGTAGATGTCTCTAGTCTTTGATGCATCATAGTCTATCTGAATATTTATTATGTTTTTCTAGAGCAAATTAACATTTTAAACATAGACGACAATACAGACAGAGGACTTGTTATTTAGCCTTTATTAAATAATAATAACATTAAAAAAAGAAATTTTTCTGTACAAAGTCTACAAACAACAGTTTGAGTTTTCTGGCCAGTGCCGTCGGTGTGTTGTAATGTACTGTGTTTTTGTCAGTCAGCTGTGCATAAGTAAATGTGTGTGCCTGTGTGTGTAGCCTTCAAAGACAGAAGAATCACAACTATCTGGGTGTTCAGACGGAAATGAAGCAGAGTTGAACAGGAGACAGAACAGGTTACCCTTACATATGTACTCACTGCTTACTCATTGATGTTTTGGTTGCATGTATTTAACAGAAGAGTCAGAGAGAGTCAGAGACATCAATAGGGAAAGAGAAAGAGTCAGAGATCCAAAAAGATAGAAAGCTCCAAGGCACTTGGAAAACAGTCAGTCAGTCAGTCATTTTCTACCGCTTCTTCCATAGTGGGTCACGGGGGAGCTGGTGCCTATCTCCAGCAGTCTATGGGTGAGAGGCGGGGTACACCCTGGACAGGTCGCCAGTCCATTGCAGGGCTACACACAAACAACCATGCACACACTCATTCATACACCTAAGGGCAATTTAGAGTGACCAATTAACCTAACAGGCATGTCTTTGGACTGTGGGAGGAAGCCGGAGTACCCGGTGAGAACCCACGCATGCATGGGGAGAACATGCAAACTCCATGCAGAAAGACCCCCGGCCGGGAATCGGACCCAGGACCTTCTTGCTGCAAGGCAACAGTGCTACCAACTGCGCCACCGTGCAGCCCACTTGGAAAACAGTCCAAATAATAATAAAAATAATTTAATGGACAGAAGATTTCTTCATCTCTTACATATGTCCCCTTATTCTCTCTCTCTTTTTTGGCAATCATTTAAGACCTTCTGAAAAAGTGTTTACTCTCTGTGTGCATTTCATGGCTACAAAAACAAAGAGAGTGATTCTGAAGATGTTCTCACCACCAGTCTAGCGTTTTTTTATTTTTTTTGGTGACGGAGTTCCTTGAGAAATAATATGAACAAGAGACCCTTCTGTCTAGTATGTGACATATGTTTTTGTTTAACTTTCATTGATTTTTAGGAACCTAACCATTTTCTGTTGCATTTAAAATCATTAAATCATAAGAAATGACTTTTGATTTTAGTGCCTTAAACACAATAATTGTAAAAAGAGAGTGCACCTCCCATTAAGTTCTATGGTTCTAAGTATTTTGTACATTTTTAGGGCATTCTAACAGGGTGTTCCTAATTTTCCCCACATATTTTCCAATTTGCGTTCATCTTTTCTTAAATGGTAAATTGACTGAACTTATATAGCGTCTTTAGAGTCATAACGACCACTCAAAGCGATTTACACTAGAGCCACATTCACACAGTCACACTCGCATATTGGTAGGTAACTTGAGGTTAGGTGCCTTGCCCAGGGGCACATAAGTAAATGTGGCAAGAGGAAGCTAAAATCAAACCCACTACTTTGAGATTGCACGACGTCTACCCTTCCCACTGAGCCACATGTTCCCACTTGTTGAGCTAAAAGCACCGGTTATGCTCAAATACACAGGGTAACCAGTTCATAAATGTCATCAAAAGCCCACAGTGTTCCGATATGGTCTTCAACCCTTAGTGGGAGGAAGTTTATTTCTAGCGTAAGGGAAATTAATAATGTACTCATTGTTTGGTATTGATAATCTGTACTAATGGGGTAATTATAAAAATGAATCAAATTCTTCTTCTTTAGATTCTTCTCTACCCTTAATTTGCATTAAATTGTTAAACATTAAGAAAGGCATCTTACCACACAAATGTTACTAGATTTACTGTATATAGTTTGCTAATATATTAACTGCTAAACTATGTTTCGAGTAGCATTAAAGGCACCTCATCTGGGTTTTCTGTCACCAGCACCAGGCCACAAGGGAAGGCTGTAACATTTTGTATTTGTTCTGAAGTTGTATGTACTCCTCATATGAAAAAATGTGTAAACTGAGTCTGAAAGTTATTATGTTCATGTGTTTTAGTCTAATTTTTCATATAGAGTAAAATCTGGACCTATTTTGAGATTTTCTCTCAAGTACACACAATCATTACCACTTGTCACATTCTTTTTGGCCTCCTCTGTGTCTTTTGTTGTATTTAGTACAAGATCAGAGTATCAGAACTGAAAGTATTGTAAAATGCACAAGCACAACAAGGGGACCAAAATGATGGACACAAGAAGTTTAAAAGTTTAGGGCCTTTAGTTTCTGATAAATGGGTGATTTGTGTTATTTTAAATGGGGTTGTGTGGAGTAATGACAAGTAGTGAGGATCTTATCTGCATCAGAAAGGAGTCAGAGCAGTCTTAGTTTGGAGAATCAGGGATGGATTTTCATGAGAGTCAAGCTAACAACTACTGAGAGCAAGTTCCATTCAAGAGCAAATTGTCCATATATAATTAACTTAAGCCTAAAAAGTATCAAGCATTTTCAAACAGTTTGAACCAACAGGTATTTGCACTTGTGATTACGTTTGAATAAAAAAAGCTGCCTTTTTTAATTTTCTCAAACAAGAAATGTTCATGTTGCTATGTGTAACTACAAATCAAGGCTCCAGGATGTATCAAGCTGTGAATCTACCAGGAGACTCTCCTCTGATCTGGTCTGAGAATGACAGATAGAAAAAAGTTGTGAATCAAGAAACAGAGACAAAGTCTGTCTTTCTGGGGAGATTCAACTTCAAAGTTCAAATAGGTCAAGGTAATTATTACGTCAATTAGGCTCAACACAAGTTGACAACTGAATTAAATCTATTCAGAAATGTTCTGTCACTTATATGTTATACATTTTATTTTTATGTTTTTACGTAAGGAAACTTCAATAGAATAATGATTTTTCTGTATAACACTTGATTAGATATTTCTGGTTACATTGTCCATCTCTACTCAGCAGTGAGAATTTCTCCTTGGTTCTCCAAACTGAGATTATTCTGATTGCTGCCTACTGCAGGTAAGATACTGACAGGTCATACCTAGCCTGCACAATTTTAGACAAACCAAACTACACCTTTAAAGTTAAGGGAATGGACTAAAGGAATTCATAAAGTCCTGTAAACAAAGATACTTAGATGTTTGTATGTGTGTGTAAATGTGAGTGTGTGTCTCATTTGAAACATTAGTCTCTCCAGCAGCACTGGCCCTCCTTAATGGCTGTCCTCCGATACAGCGAATACTGTAATTTGCTTAAGGCTCGATTGTGTGTCTAAAGAAGATAACGGTATGATTCCCAATCCTCTCCTTCAATCCTCCTTCTCCATTGTTTTCACCAAACAGGTTTCTTAGGACTGAGAGCGATGCTTTAACAAGTCGGTTCATCATGCTCAGTCCACCAAGCCTCATTTAACACTTGTTCAGACCCACTGAGCACATACACAGCTCTTTGGCAATCCATAGGTTGCAATAAAATAATTACTGACATTTTGTTTACACAGTGTCTGTCCATCATTTGGGCATCATACAGTCTGAAAAGCAAAAAAATATAGATATATATATATATACCAAAAAACCAAACTCTAGAATACTGAATCTAAAGCACAACTCCATAACAGCATGTTAGATTTTTTTGATAAAACTCTGATTTTCTGTCTTGAGTATAACTTTCCCCTACTCTTAGACTGATAATCTGTAATGGTAAATGTAAAATAGAAAAAGGACTAAAGTAACAGCTAAGATCATGGAGTTCAACAAAACTCTAAAAGAAAGGTCTAAAAAAATGGCATAAAAAGCTCTACATGGCTGCTACGAACTGAAGCTCGCTTTTTCTTTACCTTTTTTTTTTCACCCAAGTGAACACAAGTCTAAAACAGAACAAAAACAGTCACCATTACTTCTCTATGCCACTGGTTTCACAAAGCGCAGACCGAAGGCGGACAAAGGAGCTAGCGGGCGCTGCATGGCAGGCTTATGGACGTTTAAAACTCACAGAACTCATACCAGAAACTTTCCGAAACAAAATGAAAGAAAAAGAAAATGTCCTTGTTCATCTCTTTTTCTCTTTTTAACCATAAAAAAAATCTTAATTCTTTTGAGTTGTTTAATTTTTAAGCTATTTAGAATGATAGGCATTTACTTGATATGTGTTGATTTGTGTCAAAAGAACCCACATTGAAATGGACCACAGGAGAAGTCTTCACAAGCAATCGGATGCAGAAACCTTTTGTTTTCTTTCAACCCGTCTCTTGTCGGAAGATGAGGAAAAAAATTTTAAGTTCTGCAAAGTACCGTTCAGAATTTCATGACCAGAACATCCCAGACTGTGCTGCCATTTGTCTAAATGTCCAGATTGTCATGGGGGCTGAAGTCCACTTCCTTTGCAACTTCATTCCAGTGGTTGGTGGGCTGTATCTTATGGTACTTCAGTCATTTATATTCTTTTATTTCATTCCTTCATTCAATCATTCATTCACAGGCTTTAAGAATCGAGCAGGCTTTCTCCTGCAGGCTGAGGAGAAAAGGGACTCCGTTGCTTAGGGGAAACTGGGATCAGACGTTCCTTCGGTTTAGACCTCAGAGCAAGACCACAAGGCCCTCCGCCCTGGCGCATGGAGAGTACAGTGTTACCCCCATTTGACATCAGAGCAAAGGAGAAGTAAGATCTCAGGTGGGGGACGAGGGTTTAAATTTCAGATAGTGCTTCTTTTTCCTGTCTACGTCCATATAAGAAAAGAAATTATTTAGGGGATTCCTCATGCCTCTGAGCAGCACCTCTGCTGGTTTATCTTCACTTTGTGCTTGATACCGTCGTACAGCTCAAAGTTGTAGTTCTCCAGCGTTGTGGAGGAGCGCGAGGAAAGCCCGCTGTACGAGCATGTGCAGTACAGGAGCAGGCCGGCACAAACGGCTCCCAGCAGGACGCCCAGCGAGCTCATCACAATGATGGTGAGGAGGATGGGGTCCAGCGTGTACAACCAGGCATTGTCCTTGTCCTTCTCCGACACCAGCGTCACTGAGGAGGGGTCTATGTCAGAGGACAGGGTGGAGAAAGAGGAAGGCCAGCCTGAGAAAACAAAATCTGGAGACAAAACAGGAAAATTTAGTTCAAAAACATTTGCTCATGAGATAAACTCAACCAAGGCAGATAACCTAGTAGACTACTATTCTTACTGCATGTCGTAGAATTCCTGTCAACATTTTGGTTTTTTATTTCTAATACTGTAAAAAACAAGATGGATTAAAATTTTTACATCAAACCAAATTTAACTACTATGCCCTCCAAAAGTATTTTACCCCCTCAATATCTAAAATGTTGTCACATTAAAACTCCAAACCTTAATGTATTTTATTTAGATTTTATGTGTAGCACAACATTGTAACATTGTAGGACCTCCTTTTACCACAATTACATCTACAAGCCTTTTGGGGTCTACCCACATTAAGCATCTGGAGACTAAAGTTTGTTTGCTCTTGCTAGTATTGCAACAGGTGTTCAATGAGATTTAGGTCTGGACTTCGACTGGGCCATTGTAACACATGGATGTGCTTCGGTCTAATCTAGCATTGACCAACCCCTGTACCCAGGAGCCAGTGTTCTGCATATTGTTTATGTACCCCATGGTTGAACACACCTGAATTAAATGAATGGTTCATTACCAGGCCTCTGCAAAAGAGGAGGTAATTCAGTCATTGTCTTAGCAGAGCTGAAACAGGGACACATCACGCAGGACAAATGGACAGTAGTCGGACACCTCTGATTTAAATTATTCTATTGTAGCTATAGGTGTATATTTATTGCCTAGCCTAGTCTCGTGTCTTTTGCAGCCTCTAACAGGTTTTATTATTGTATTGCCTTCTATTTAGCTCAATTCATCTTCCCTTCAACTTTACCCTGCTGAAGACAAGCATCACAGCAGCATGATGCTTCCACCATCATGCATTACGATGAGGATGGTATGCTGAGGTGATGTAAATTCTTAGCTAAATTTTAAGACTAATCGTCATCCTGTTGCCAGATGTTCTCATTGCTCAACCAATCTGTCAGTTTAGGTTGATGGCCATTCCATACTATTTTCTAATTTTAGATAATTGAAAAGCGCTACATGCGATCCTCAAAGCTTGAGATGATGTTTTATGAACCAACCGTGCTTTAAACCTCTTCACAACTTTATCCCTCACCCGTCTGCTGATTTCCTTTGTCCTTTGATGCTGTTGGTTATATAATGTTCTCTAAAAAACCTCTGGGGCCTTCACAGAATGGCTGGAATTACTGAGATGAAACTAAACATATGATGATTTTATTTAGTATTTCGGCTGTTTCTGAAGGGAGTTGCTTGCACAACTATGCTCTCCTTTGTGTTCTGCCATATAAAATTACAATAAAAACACTGAAGTTTGTGGTTGTAATGTGATGAAATCTGAACTGGTTCACGCCGTATGAATACTTTTGCAAGGCTTTACAACTTTACAGAAATACAATGTTTTAAATCATATTTCTGTGAAATGTATGTATAGGCTTTTTTCTATCCTTTTTAGTGATACAGAACGATGCCTGCTTATCTATTTGGCAAAATAATTATGCAAATATATATTTTTTAGCATTTTATGCGATAACCCACACAGGAAAATGTTTCAAACAACCAATAAACATTTTAGAAAACATTTTAGAAGACAAACTCAGAGTATTCTCCTTTAAATGTCTAGGGGCTGGAAAGGCACGAAATAGTAAGAATTCTGTTATGGTTACAGTCATGTTTTTCTATGTGCAAAGAAGTGAGCTGTCTATTGTGGGTCATTGACACATAAAAAACAAAGACAGAAAAAAAACTACATGCAGAAAACCCTTTGAATGCTCTGCAACATTCATCTCCCTTCTGTACAAACTCTGTCGGACTATTGCCACGGGCTTATTTCTTGTGGAACTGCATGTATAAAGAAGAGCTACAGGCATGCCTCTGCTTACAGAAGTATTTCCATTGAAGTGTCTGGGTGAGACAGACAGCGTACCCTCTGGCTGTGAGAGGAGAGGGCCTTACCTCCATTGATGTGCTGCTTGTGTTTGAAAGCAGGGTCGTTTCCGAAATCTTTAGGGTTCGGATCTGTTAGAGAGACAGAAAGAAAAGCAGCATTAATCTCCACCGTCCACTCGCTTACTCGAGAGTTTAAATCATGTAGCGATAGCATCAGTCCATCTCAAATGTTGTCAGCACACACCAGCAGCATTTGTAGATGGAAATCGCTCGGGTATATCGCCTCAAACAGTGATCTTGTTTAAACTTATTTGAAGAGATCAAGCGACAAATCTCTTCCAAAAACCTATTGTGGTATGTGTTCAGTCTGTTGAGGGAAAAAACCCCTCACCTGGCATTACTTAACTCTTCAGCCAGACTTCCTGCATAAAGCCAGCCAGTTCCATAAGGTGATGAGTATCAGTGATCTTTTTTATTTGCTTATAAAAGAAAATAAAGTCGTGAGATTGAAAGAGAGTATGAAGATAGGGAGGAGAAAGAGAGATAAGTGGAGAAAAACAGAATCACTTATTGCTTTCCCATTTACCACAATTGGTTTTCTTTTTCATACCAAGCCAGTAAAATTCAACAAACTTTTTACATTTTCTGAGTGCTAGGCTTATAAAGCTTTGTAGGCTCAGTACTGGTTCAGTTCGATTTGAGGAAAACAAAATGGAGTAATATATGGGCACCTGATAATAATTTATTAGCAACCAAAAGCACTTTATAACCAGTAACTGTAATAACTATTCAGGAGATAGGAGGTGAAAACTTCATTTAGGGATACAGAGCCTCATTTCCTCTGTTAGATAAGGTCATTCATCCATGAGACAAGTTTGGCATCTTCATTTTCTAGATTCAATAAACTGCAAGCTTCAGGTTCTCCTCAAACTGTAAATAACAGTGTGATTAAAACTTTTAAAGGACACCTGCAGTAATACTTGTTCATGAATGAAATATGAGGTAACCATTTCTGTTGTAAAAAATGTACACTGATATAGAAAGCTGAAGGAAACAAACCCTGCATTAACACAGATGTACCTGTACATATTAAATCAGATGAGGAGCATTTATTTTACCCAGTCACAGCATTTTCATTGCTTTTCTGTCATGCATCAATATTTTATATAAGCAAAGTGCAACCAGACAAAGTCCAACACAAGACAATTGCAAACTCTTGTCTCACACAAATAACAGAAGAATGTGCAAATAAATGTTATTTTTAGCCGGTGGGCTAATAACAGTGTGTTTTGTATTGCTAATGTCAAAAGGGTAAAAAGTTATGAAGGTCACAGATTTCACAGTAATTTGGGGCTTTAAGGACTTAAATATCTCATAAAAGGTTGTGCCTAAACAACTTTTTAGTTTTTTTTACAGAGTTTAGTTCATTTAAATGGTTTGGTTTGCTGGCACAGACTTGGCTTTTAAGCATACAAATTTTCATTATAGTTGAGGTCAGGACATCCTTCCTTTATCTACTCTAAAAACAATTTGTTGTTTGAGATCTTTGTCCGAATAGACATGTTGGAAGTTCTAACGTCTAGCTGTTGATTTGAGGTGATTTTAGTCAAAGTAAAATGATTTTTCAAAGAGTCTTGAAAGAACTTCCCAGAAGTTCATTGAGAGATGACAAAAGCTCAATATTTCAGTCATCACAGCAAAGGGCGTCTACTTTAAGGAATCTAAAATATAAAACATATTTAAAGTTCTTCTGCAATGTTTTGTTAGCTACAAAATTCCAAACAGTTTTGATGCCTTCAGTGAGAATCTACATACAATGTAAATAGTTATAAACATAAAGAAAAGTGTGTCTAAAATGTTTGACCGGTCGTGTAGTTTCTCACTGAAGGCATCAAAATTATGTTTTATATGTTTTATATTCATGAGGTGACCACATCATGAAGCTCATGGAGAGAATGCCAGTCATGAAAATAAAGAGACCCATTAAGTGAGAAAGTGTATCTAAAACTTTTGAACGGTAGTGTATACTTGGACATAATTTTCTGTTCCATTTGGGCTTCATGCGAAACTCTCTTTTGAATAAACAAAGCAGAGTTACATTAAGCGTTAAACTTAACTCTACTGAAATGTGGGGCCAATGCCTGGATTCAAAGTAACTTTATCAATTACGCCAAGAAAAGCAGGCTAATATTCAACCAGAAAAATGTTACAAACTTGCTGATGTCTACCAAGCATGTGTTGTCAAATAGAAGACGGGGTGTATGTACATTACGTCTTGTTTCCATAATCAATAAAGCTGTTTATTCTACAATCATTCTACTTTGAGAAAATAATGATAAAAGATTAAAAGCCTAAAATAAACATGACAATCATGCATGAGTGTTTTTAAACATCTGACAAGAACTGAGTAAAAATGACTGAGTTAAAAGAAACAATCAGGTTAGAAGACAAAAAATGAAACTTCAAAATCTAACCAGTAACCAGCGATTAAAACAGCAGGAAGGATAACATACGCTCCAAAAAGGCAGGTTGATTTCTTAGAGGTAATATAACTGCTGTGGCTGAAGCCCGCGTGGGTCGTAAGAACAGCTTACTGATTTAATATCTTTCCCATTTAACGTGAGCCTAAACAGGACACAGCTTGAATTAGTTTCAAATTAGTTTAAACTCTTTAGACCTTGTTTTAGACCTTGTTAGTCTTCTTTTAACCAAAGAAACCAGCCCCTTAATAAATAAACCAAAAAAGTCAAAAATCATCTCATGTTTGAATTTCAAAAACATCTCAGTTGTTTGTACCTCAGTGTGTAACTTCACACAATAAAAAAATAGAATAAAGCTAGGGGAAAAGGGAGATAAATAAGATGATTTAGAAGTATTTAGTTAACTTGACATCATTAAGATTTACAACCAGCAAAGTCAGTACTATGTTGATTATTTTAGTAAAGATAAAGGTATTTATCTAAGTTATTTAACACATTTTAAAAGTTTATGGTCAGACAAGATTGATAAAATTAGCTGTTTGGCCAAAGTCAATGTGCTGATTTCAAATCTAAGACTGCAGCTGTTTGACATGGTGGAGGTAGCATCATGCTGAGGGCCTGTTTCACTGGCAGTGAGATAGTTGCATTAAAGAGTGGACCGAGTGATAAAGTAAAAGAACTGTATTTAAATTCTCCAACTTTACCTCAATCAATAGATGGCCATTTAAACTAGTCACAACTGGTTTTTCCAACAAGAAATACTCAGAACTAACTGGTTAAATTGACATAGTTCAGCATTAAATCAAGACATTCAGCAGTACCTTGACTGACATTTTTAATAATTAGGTGAAATCCAGGATCATTGTCCTGCTAATTATGTTTATTTCTCCAGCTAATGAAAAAACACTGATTAAGATGTTCAAGAACAACCCACGAACCACAGACGCTCCATGAACTGGAACTTGTTAGAACACTAAAACGCAACTAGTCTAAAATGTTAGCACTACCCTGATTATTTCAGTAAATAAAACATTATTTATCCAACTTATTTGTCTTGTTATAAACATCATACCTTTTCAAAATCTTCCTAAAATCTCTTCTTGTTCTAAAACTAAAGTTTTTCTGTCTTGTGAATACATAAAAGCGTCCCTCTCTGAGCTCCAAATCTCTGTTGCCTTTGATCAAATAAATCCACCGCCGGCCTCGACAAAACATTAAATCAGTTACGGGAGATGGCAAAAACAGTGCAAGGGAAAAAGGAGCTTGGACAGTCTTTAGATGACCGTCAAACACTGTCTAATGATGCTGGCTTAAAGCCCTAAGGCTAGAATCCAGAGAAGAATTATCACATGGATCTGAAGGGGGATTAAAACTCCCTCTTGTCCCATTTTTCTCCTCTCTTCAATTAGTAAAGAGAAAAATAAAAAAGGGGGCCTTTTTTCATTCAGGCAGAAATGGGGATGGCTCTTTGCCACCGTTGCTTGTTCAGGCAGAAGCCTGAGGACCTGTTAGAGTGCTCGCACTGATAATATTTCTCCAGGAAAAAAAAGAGAAGGAGAAGGAAAGGGAAGAAAAAATATAGATGCCTTGGAGGATAGAAATGCTTACTGCAAGGTTTTATGAATGCAATCGACTCCATTAACTAATTAGGAATATTAAAGGGGAGTGAGGCTGATTTAAAAGCTCCCAGTGAAGTGTTTTCCAAATCTTTTAAAAAGTTTGATACAATGAGGACGAATGAAAAGAGAAAAGTGCATGGGTAGCACAGCATAAATATGGTCATAGATCACTTCTCAGTTTGAATTTGGACTCTCATTGATGAGGTTATGGCACCAGGATGCTGGAATGGGTCATTTAATCATGTAAATCATGAACAAGTTGATAGAAATTGAATAAAGAGGAGCTGGAGAGGTACTTAATGGATATGCAACCATAAAATAACTAAAATACTTCTTGACGGAAGCATAAAACTGCATTATGTGAGATGCAGTATGATGAAATTAGTCAATACAGAGAATAACTAATGTGTAAAACAATGATTTAACTGATTGCTTTTGGGAGCTTGGTGGAAATCTGAATAATGTGCTCTCACTGTTGCATATTGGTGTATTTGGCTTGCGTGCAGTACATAAAATGCCTTCCAAAAGTATTTGTACCCCTTTGAACCTTTCCACATACATTAAACTATTCAATTAATATTGCTTATGTGACAGACCACCTACCAATGACCTAACTAAAAACCAGTACATATTCAAGGCAAATCTTTTATAAAAAAAATTACAACTGTTTTGCTAAAGCTGTTGTTAAAATAGTTAAGGTTATGAATCCAAGTTAAGAATGTTATGGAAGTCATTCCAAACATTGGAAACATGCATGATAAGCTAGTTTTAAATCCAGGGCTCCCTCAGGGTTGTGTTTTATTTCCTGTTTTCTGCGTAAACCAACAGCATTTCCTGCAACAGTGAAGGAATGTCACTTTCTAAATATGCAAATGGCCCTGGTAGCTCAAATGACTGGCTTGGATGCTCTGCTCCAGTACCACCAGACAGTTGACAACTTTGTCAAAGCTTTTTGTGGCAATTTTGTGGAACTGAATGTCACAAAGACCAAAGAGTTGTGCTGCGGGGGCAGAGATAGAGATGCCAGGTCATCTCTCTTTCAGCCACTTAGCATCCAGGGCCAGTAGGTGGAGCAGGTGGAGTATCTTAGATACCTTGGGATACAAATTGACATCTGTTGTTGTACTTTTAAAAAGCACATCATCTCCACCAGCTGAGAAACCTGCAATCTTTTAATTTCAAAAACATTTTAACACTGGGTAATAAATCACATTGAATCTGTCATTCCTTTAAACATTTTCTCCTGGTAAAACTTTCTCATTTTGAAACAAAACCAGTGTCCTAGATCACAAACCAAGCCAGCAAAATAATCGGTTCACCCCTAACTCTTTCTTTCCGAACTGCACAGCCGCTCTGTAATCAGGAAGACCACCCTGATCACAGAAGATCCTTCTCATGTCCTCCATCATTCATTCCAGCTGCTCCCAATAGGCAGAAGTTTAAAGTCCCTCTGCCCTGGAAAGTCAGTTACAAAAAGTAGTTTATTTAGTTTGAGGTATCCACCTTGAACACTTTAAAATAAGAACTGTACTTTTACACAGTTTTAACAGTCCCCTTTCATGTGTTTTAATGTGCTTTTCACATTTTGAAGTGTTTAATGTATTTGAGGCACAGGAATAACGTTCTTGGAGCCCTGTCAAAGGAAAACCTCTGTCACAGACGAAAAACTATTCTATTCTATTCTATTCGTGGTTTTCAAATTCAAAATTAAAATCAGAAAAGTGTAGCCCTTGCTGATGTAATGCCTCCCCACAGCATGATGCTGCCACCACCTTGCATTGGTGTGGATGGTACGTTCATGTACATTTAGTTTTCCTCCACACACATCATTTTGTGTGTCAACCAAAATGTTTAATTATGGTCTCATATGACCTGAGCATCTTTTTCCCTGTGTTGTGTCCTCTACATGGCTTCTTTTAAGAATATTTTTTTCCATAAAGGTCATTTTGTGGAGTGCATGACTAACGGTTGTCCACTCAAAAGATTTCCCCACCTGAGGAGCGGGTCTCATCGCGTTACAGTTGATTGAAATTACACTCAGATGTACTCTGTTTACTAAGAAGGTGACTTGTGAAGGCATTTCGTTGCACTAATAGGAATCAGATTAAAGGGAGCTGGACAGATATACAGGTCACATGTTTTTTTAATTTTTTATTTATATAAAAAAAGAAATCCATGTCTTTTTTTTTCTTCCACATGACAATTATGAGCTACCGTGTGTTGGTCTATCATAAATATTCACAGTAAGCTTGTGGTTGCAATGTGACAAAATGTCAAAAAGTCAAAAGGTGTGAATACTTTTACAAGGCAAGCACTGCGTCATGCCTGGCTTCGTCATTTCGTTGGTTTTCCCAAAAGAGTTCTTTCATCTACTCTTGTGTTTAAAACGACCTGCCCTCCATCTTCAATCTAATCCCCCAACCTGCCTTCCCGTTACCCTTCCTCTCAGAGTAAAAAAAAATAAATCTATCTTTAGGAAGAATGGACCGCTATCCTTTCTCCACTTCTTTCATCTCCTTCCATCTCGGAAGGCATTCTTAGGAGGAAAAAGGGGCCTCGCTTAATGGGCCCTTCTCCTCTGAGAGATTTTGCTCCCCTCCTTCACTGCCTATCTTTTACTGTCTTGTGTTTTCTTTTTTTACTGAGAGGATTTGCAGTAAAGGAATGGAGCAGAATAGGAACAGGGAGGTTTTGATACAAAAAAGGATGGGAGATTTAGACATGAACAAAGTAATGTAGGTGTGTGGTAGAATATATAAGATGGCGGGATGCTGATTGCATGCACGGACATTTTTTTTTTGGACTGCTATCTAAATTTAACACTTGTATCCAAATGGCTTCCACTTTAAGCAGCAACATGAAATAATAAATAAAAACCAAGAAAAATAAATTATGTCTGAGAACAGACCTAACAGCAATAAAGTTGTCCTAAAATTATTATGTAACCCTGCATGTGGTGTGCATAAAATTTTGTATAACTGTATAAAATCCTCACAGTAAATACTACAAATAACCCATAGCTTGTAAAATGAAGTGCTCATTCTCAACATTGAAAATAAAGTTTAACAAGCTATCAGGAAGGAAGCTAAAGCTTTTTTGACTAATATTTACCCAAAACTTCATCTAAAGTTGAAGAACTGGCAGTAAAAGGTCTAAATTAATACACAGTTAGACACTAAAAAAACAAAATTAGAATTTCTATCCTTAACTAAATCATAAAGTGGATCTCAAAATTGTTCACAATCCTGTTAAAATTAGACTATAATAAATAATTTCTCATATTTCTCATATTTACACTATAAAAAGTACAATCTGTTAGATGAGTAAAAGTAAAAAAATAAATTGGTGCAATAACCTGGTTGTCAGGTATGCCAACACTTAAATAAATACTTTGTTGAACCATCTTTTGATTACTTGCTGCATTCAGTCTTCTTGAGTCTACATCTGCTATTAATGACTGATTAAATTAAACTGAAGTTTAACTGTTGACATTTTTCCAGCTGCATCATTTAGCTAAAGCTACTGTTTGTGGAGAGGTTGAAGGGATTGAAAATATTTAATTGTTCAAAGGTATCAGCCAGGAGAAAGGCACAGAAAAATCCATAGCATTTTTAAATACAATGGCACACTGAAGATAGTCATCAGTAATTGGAGAAAATATGGGATGTCGGTGACATTGCAAAACCTTGACATTTCTCTGAAATGGATGAAAAGTATAAAGACTGAAACTAGTCAGGGAGGCTGCCAAGAGGTTGTCAGTAACACTGAAGGAGCTGCAGGTATCTGCAAAAAGTACTGGTTTGGTTCTATACGTAACAATAATCTTCTCTATCCTCTTCTCCATCTCCCATACGTCTGGATAATGGAGTGAGGGTGCACCATGAAAGCCTTTTCATTCAAAGAAAACAAACAGGTCTGGATACAAACTCTGAAAAACTCATGGGAGAATGTATTTGCCAGATGAAACCAAACTCAAAACTTTTGGGCCAGGATTCCAAATGGTCTGTTTAGCTCAAAAGCAACACAGTGCATCACCAAAAGAAAAGTATTCACATAGTGAAGCATGGTGGTGGCAAAACATGCTTTAACAGCGAATCAGAAATGGCCTGACTTTTATGACACAAAAAAAACCAAAACATTTACAGCGTTGAGATCAAATATATTCATACATTTACTTATATGAAATCAATAAAGATTTCTCCGGGCCTTTATTAAAGTAATTTGTCCAAATAGTGTTCTTCTGAGAGAGAAAGGCATGTTGGTGAGAATTTTTAAATAACTGATGAACAAACAGATATAAATATGAGCACAACTACTCATCTTTTATTTATATATGACCAGAAAGACACTATTAAAGCTTCTGTTCATATCTCTGCCCATGAGGTTGGTTGCCTTAACACACCTAGAGTTGCTGCACATCACAAAAAGCAAATTTGAGCTTCTGGACGTTGATATAGTTGTTACTAAGACATTTTTCAAAAAGGAGCTGGCTCTGAGAAATGAATCCTTAATGGACACTCAGCCTAAACAAGAAAGAGTCCTTTTCATCACAGCATGTTTGGTCTCATTTCTTGAACTAAAGCAGACATGGAAACAGTGAGTATGCATCCATAAAAACTATTAAGTTTGTTGCACATAGTATCACAGAAACCAGAATGAAAGCATTCCTTTGAATTCTGTGTTTTTTCATTCACTCAGTCAAATGTACGAAGGACATTGAGTTTTACTTTAAAACATTAACCAACAGGCACAAGATCCAGGCAACATACGGAAGTCATCCACATTTTGATTTGGCACTGAAGCACTTCCTCAAACTATGGGTAGAAGGAGGTAAAAGCTATAAAGCACATTTTTATTAAAGGCATATCCAAGGTTTGATGAACAAAAAAGAACCACGCAAAATAACATGAGGGTTGAAAAGTTTTCAAGACAGTCCGTGCATTTACTGCTTGGCATTTTTATAGCAGGATTCATCTCCTTAAGGCTCAGTTCCTGTGTGTCGCACCAATACTCTCCACAGTCTTCTGTCCTTTTCTCTTCTCAGATTCCTAGATGCATGGGGTGAATTAAACTTCAGCTTCCTTAAGAACCCAAGACCTTAAAATGCATCCTTCAAACCTGTGTGTAAATCTCTCTGAGAAAAAGAGGAACACTGACATTGCTAATTGCAAATCCATGCAGAGTCTTTCTAAAAATTTGTTAGGTAACCGATATTTGGGTTGATGACGATCCAATTAATTTCTAGGCTAATTTAGACTTGGCAACACTGTGAAGGACATCAAAAATCACTATGTTGAAACATTAGAACTGGAAACTGAAGCTTTTACATCTTCCTGCACAGGACTTTCATCTCAGGCACCAACTCAGAAGTGTACACTGATCCATTATTGGCAAGAGGAGCTGAAGCAACTCCACCATGAAGACTCCTAATGCTGAACAGTGTTGTTGATGCTGAGTCCCTTGTTCTTTTAAGGAAGGGTTCAGACTCTTTTAGCTCTTTATTTGACCATATTGTCCTTTTGAAACTGC
This sequence comes from Crenichthys baileyi, assembly GCA_036173005.1. NCBI lineage: Eukaryota > Metazoa > Chordata > Actinopteri > Cyprinodontiformes > Goodeidae > Crenichthys > Crenichthys baileyi. Next base: position 259,523 of record JAHHUM010002672.1, read on the forward strand.
ATGACTCACTTAAGTCCAGTCATTTCAGCAGCGGGAGCTGTAGCTGTCGTCTTTCTCCAGCGTTATGATGAGCCTGGGTTCCAGAGTTGAATCTGTTCCTGGAAAAAGGTGGTTCTGGGTGGTGCTGCAGATCATGTTACAGCTGGGGTTTTGACTCTGGTAGTAACTCTCTGGACCTCGCTGATAGGCTGGTTGGTTGTTGTGATACATCACTGAATGGTGATGATGATGGTGGTGGCCACTTTTGGTCTTTCTGTTCATCCAATGGTTGCGTTGGCAGCAGAGAATGATCATCACAGTCACACCTATCAACAGCAAGAGGGCGCTGCCTCCCACCAACACATAGTACCAGTAGGCAGGGACTGGATGCACCATCACTGTGGCTACAGTGGGCCTCAGTCCAGATATGGCACCCCCTGGAGGGCAGGAGGAAACATTACTGGTTGGCTCAGTGGAGGAGTGAGGCAGGCATGCAGACTGCATTAAAACTGGAGATTGTCTGTTTATCTGGGCATGGCAGGTCTGTCAAGCTTTTAAGTTCTCTGCATGCTTAAAGCTGGATGCAGCCCCTATAATACATGATCAATATGAAATGATATACAGCTCTGGAAAAATATAAGAGACCACTGTTTTTTTTGTGTAAAATCAATATCTCAAATAGAATGCCAACCATACCATCTAATGTGTGTTGAAATTTAACAAAGGCACACATCGTTCTGCCTAAAAAGGTACTGATCACCTGAATCCAACCGCAATCTGAAAGCGCATACCAAGGTGCAAATAAAGCTGGGATTTCACCAAATATTGTTTTCTGAGCTCTTGCAAAGTTGAAATATTTGTATTGTGTTGTTTTATTTAAACAAGAAAATGAACATTATTGGTTGCATGTTTGAGTTCTGAAAACACTGCCTTTTTGTTTACTTGAACAATTTATATTTATTTGCTAATAAATGCCAGAAATGCCAGTATTCCTATTTGGGAGAAATGCGAGTAGTTTCTAGAATAGAAAAAACAACAAATCAGTTCAGTTTACTTAAACAAATATGTAAAAGCAAAATCAAATATTACAACAACTCACTTTGTGGGCCTTTTCTGGCAGGAAGGCTCATTGACATGGAGAATTAGAGTGTGCTTAGAGAGCACACTTCTTCAGTCTCCATTATAAACTGGTCTCATCAGTGTTGGTCAAACATGGACGTCAATAATTGGCTTGTCTCAGTATTTATAGAATTATTGAGATTGTAGACTTAAATTTCAGTCAAAGTGTGCAATTGTTATATTATTAGTAATATTGCATGTCTGAATTTTTTTTTTAAACAAGCTTGGTAAAAAATTGAGCATGTGCTTTTTTCCCTTGGTATGATGAACATAGGATTATGAACCAAATAAACAATGTTTATTTATTTACTTAAATAAACAAATAAATACATTATTAAGGAAACAAAATAGGACAAAACAAAACTCATATAAAACAACATAAAATGTTTATAGAAAATAAATAGAGTAAAATATAAAATTCCTAAATCAAAAAAGGCATTACGGGTATTCGAAGTATATGGTTTAAATGTTAATTTTTATCCAGAACAAAGAAGAGTAGGGTAAAGAAATACAGGCAGAGCACATTGACATTGCAGATTTTAGATTTTTCAGATCATGAAATGTGTGTTTTTCCTTATTTGTTCTAATCGTTGGTCAGACTGAGAGAACTTTAACTGCCTTCTGCACCTAGTAAAACACTGACTGTTCATGTATAGTTTACACAGCCAAAATCTAGTGTGTGTGAGAATCTATATGTCTAAATGCTTTAATCTATTTGTGTGAGAATAAAAAGCTTGACGGGCATAGGAACAGCGTTAGTAAGAAATGGTAAAACCACTGCAGGTTTTTCACTAAACATCACATGAAATCAGGCAGAAACACACTCTTAGCTTTACATTTCAGCTACAATGTCCAAGATCTACACAGCCAGTAACATTTTATTTTGATTGATGCAAACATCCCAAGCATCAGCTGCACATTGACACACAAAGGCCTGTGCAATGCGTCCAAATTCAACCCGAAAATGCAAAGGATTGATTGTGGACTGGCTGCCTGACCTAAACAACAGGTGGGGAACGTTAAGCACCTAATAGAGCTGTTTTTTTTGTTTTGAGGGGGTCAAGAGTAACTGAATTTCAAGCGGAGAGAGAGAGCAAAATTGCTGGGTTGGGAAAGGATAAGAGAGAAGGTATTATTGGAGAGAATAGAATGAAACAGAGAGAGGTCGGTAGAAAGTGAGACGGTAGAAGGGTGGGAGGGTGAAGAAGTGGAGGGAAAGAGCTAATCCTGTCATGATATCTTTAATCCTGCATTAAAGGGGTTTACTGAAACTTCAATACTCTGTCAACTCGCTGTGAGAGAAACCTGTTGTGAGAGAGAAGTTGCAGGGGAGAGAAATAGAGAATAAAAGAAGGTAACAGAACTGCAAGAAAGAAAATGTAAAAAGAGCCCAGACAAGCAACAACTAGCTGGGGTTAAGAAAGAAGAGAGAAATAATGAAAAGATGGAGCGGGAGACAGAATCACAAGGAACCAGTCCACTTAATTCAGACTTCATTTTAAAGCTCAGATGTGCTATTTAAGAGTTTAAAATGGGCTTTGATTGTAAAGCTGCTCTCTGTGAGGCTTGGACACAAAGCCTTTCCACTGGTGGGCAAAGACACAATTTTAAGTGGTGAAAAAATGTCAGTATTGCTTTTCTTTCCTTTAAAGAAAGCACAAGAAGGAGCAGGGGAAGCTTGTGAAGGGCAGCATCATTAATTCAAAAAATGTGGGAAGTTTATAGCTATTAAAATGAAGTTCTTAAACATTTACTTCAACCATCAATATATATTGAATTCAACTTCTTTATGTTCTAGATTTTCATTCTTACGTTGATGATACTCATCCATGCTTATCCACAAAGCCGAATACATCCAATTAGCTGACTGGACTACAAGCATGTCCAGAAGATGGGAGGACTTAACTGTCTGTTTTTGATCTTTGATTACACAGAGGTTTTGAATCACAGCATCTGGATGGGATTAATTTGGCATCAAATTGGCCAATATAATGAACATTAGTGTTATCTTTGACCAGGACATATTCTTCAGTTTTAACAGTAAGCAATATTCAGATAAAACACATTTTTACATGATGGGTATTCGAGCCCGAGACTCAGCTGAAGTCCTGATACTGGTTATCAGTTTTTGTTTGTAATTTTATGTCCCCACAACCGAAGCAAAAACTCAAATGTGAACTGTGCAAACTATTTTCTAAATTTTTTTTTATCCTTGAAAATGACATTCAGATTGAAAGACTATTGGCTACTGATGCTCCGTGCCCATGCTCAGACAGCTGTTGGTGTAGGTAGAGGTAACCAGAAGGCACCTGAAACATTAAATGCTACGATGGTCATTGCACAGCACCAAGTTTATGAAGTAGGAGAACAATTCCTGTTGTTTTGTGTGTGTTTGAATATCTGTAACCACTTATGTTACAAGCTGAATTATCGAGTCATATCAAACTCAAGAAAACATATTAACGTTACCTTACATTTAGCTAGGCTATTGTTAGCATGTTTACTCTGGGATAGCCCACATAAAAATGGTTAGGGCTAGGTCTAAAATGTGAGATTCCTGAAGATTGTTGAGTTGAAACAAAAAGTTCTTCCACCAAAACTACCATTCAAACCAAATATGTGTTGCCATCAAAAAACAAAGGATACTTAGGCATCGAACATGTTAGGTGGCTGAGTTAAGTGGGACACAATCTCAATATAATACTATTGATGAAATGTAGTGTATTATTGTACAGTATTAGCTACTGAGTTGTGAAGCACATACATGGCGATGATTTTCATCAGATTTGGATTCGGTGTTGGCACTATTCCTAAATGACTTTGGTATTTGGACAAAAATATTCCTGAATGGAACATGTTAACAATGTTAAGTTTATATTTTAAGCTCAAAATTCTGTTTGAAATACAATTTTCTAAAACGATAATTGTTGCAGAAAACCTATTTTACTTACAAAGCACAATGTTTTAATGGAGTTACTTTTAAAAGGGACAGAAACAATTTAAGCCCCCTACCTACTGAGACACATTAAATACCAACATAATAACTAGAACCAATGAAAAAAACAGCCATTTTATAGATTTACAATAATGGACGGGTCGAATTTTTAACAAGCGTCTCAATGGAGACTTGTAATCCCTTCTTCTGGCATTTAGTCCCATAAAAACTACAATGTAGAGTGTGCACTGCCATTAAAAAAGGAGTCATATGATCACTGTAAAGGAATTAACTGTGTGAAAAACTCAGCAAGGATTAGGATGAAATACTTGTGGCAAGACTCAGCTTGGTTTTTACTATTTTTGGGATGGTATCTGGATGTAGGAAACGCAAGTCAGTTCCGCTTAGACAGTCCAAATACCCTGACTCCGATTAAAAGAGAGTGCTTTTTGCCCTTGAATGTACAAAAATTATCTTTAAACAGTATACAACTAAAAGTCAGTTCTGACATTCTTCTCAGAGGGTTCAGATATGTTTTAACATCACGGTCAGCTCACTAGACAACAGAACGCAAAAGCCAGCGGATCAGGTCCCAAAGCCAGACTTTGAAAACAAGAAATCCAGGAGCATAATCTACCTAAGCCTTTTATCTCCTCTCAGGCTGAGCTATTTGAGGATGAAGGAGCACAAAAAAGGAGCAAAAAAGAAAAAGCTAAGTTGGAGGGTGATTAGCTCTGCATTTCATGCAGGTGAGATCAGGGTCTTTTTAGGACCTGTAACAATGCAAGAACTTCAGGAGGAAGAAATGAGAGAAAATAGAATGAAAAAAAATGAGGGAATTTATATAAAATTAATAATACGAGTGAAAAATTAGAAGAGAAGTTGACAGTGTGAAAGAAAGGGCATAAAATAAAATATCTTCACGAAGATTTTTGGATGAAAACAAAGCCAGTGTCTGTATTCCTCCGAAGATACTGACCTTGCGACCTTCATTCAAAAGTAATTTATAATGCTAGGACTTGAAAGTCTTTGTGGAAACTCCATTTATGCCAAAATGAACCACTCTGCAGCACAAAATAAACATACTATGATACACCGATTGTCATTTAAGACTTCCAACACACCTTTATGTTTCTCTGTTTTCATCATAACATCTGTGCATCACCAAGACCATCAGCCCAGCATGCAGGGACTCATGCAGTGGAACCATTCCAATGATCTTTTTTCACGCTGATGAAATCAACATATCAAAATCTAGCCATAAAATATCACCCACTCCCAAATCCAAAAGGGATTTTGTTGGAAACAATTCACCTATTCAACTTTGTGAAAATGTAAATAAATAGTTGATGTCATAGCAGTCTGTTCAATCTGTTTGGAGAATGAGGGAGAATATCTGATGGGTAAAGTTAGCTAAGAGCTACTCCATATGGGGTTGGCATTACCCTGTGTGAGTTGCTGCCAAATACAAGTTAAACGTAAATGTAAATTCCTACCTTGTGTAACAAAAGAGAACTTAAATGCATTCTACTTTTTGTCCAACTGAGCTCCTTAAGGTGTAAATGAGAGTCCTACAGAAACACATTTAGCCATTTTAAGGCTTAAAGCTGGCAGTATTATACTTGAGTCCAACATAAGGACAGCAAGGAGCAAACAATAGTTGAGCCAAGTATTAGCAAAAAAAACAACAAAAATTACAAGTCAACCGTTTTAAAAAGGAAATAAAGAGGGTTAAAATCCCATTGATATGATGTAGCACTAATGACAGCAAATCCTGTGGATTTTCTTTTCACATTAGGTGAAAACAAAAGGGAAATTACAGCAGAATTCAATTCTAAGTTTTTATTTCTTTCTACGAATGCTAGGTGCTAGTATATGTGTACCATTGACTCACAATGGGAAATTATTGCTCTTGCATGACGTAATACAGCTCCAACAAATTAGCATCAAAAACAAGTTTGTCCTCAAAAAAATTTGCATCATTTTAGGCAAACGCCACAGATTTTAGGATCACATTATGCTATGTAGGATTTACACTCAGAACTTGGATCTGGGAATGACATTACCCCTAGCTTAATCATGTTCTAGTTGAAAGTCAGAAAATCAGCAGGATTTGCACATTTGTATGATCAACTAAGTACTATTACAATACAAGCCCAATATCCTCTATATATCAGAATTTTCTGCATTCAAACCTAGTAGGAACATGTTAATAACAGAGTTTATGCTGTACTGCTATTGGCAACAGATTTAATAACTTAAAGCATCAGAAATCAAAATAAACAGAATGTCACTTCTCTAATACGTGTGGCAACCATATTGGATTTTGAAGCCGGGGTTGTTAAGGGACCTCCGATTTTCTAAATCGGGGTTTGAACTTCAGAGGGTTTTCATGTAGGTTTTTCAGACTTCAATATAAAATAGCAATAATTGGCCTGTGGCTACTTACCTTTCTAATAACAGAAAATAAACACAAACATGTTTGAACCTTTTGCATAAATAGTGCACGGCAATAAGTTACCCAACAAGTGTGAGACAGCACCTGAAAGGTACTTGTATAATTTACTTTTTCCCCCCCTCCATTCTGAGCATCTCATTCATCACAAATCCTTCATAAAACTACTAACTAAGAAAGCGCTGACCGCTGCCTGCTGCATGCAACTTCACATCAATACTCAATTCACAGCACCTTAAAAAAGAAACATCCCTAATAGCTCTTGGGAGTTGAGCTGTTGAGACTTGTTTGGTGTGATTCCCCATGGTCTAAAAATCTTACTCTGGGTCAGTGCAATGCTACAGGCTGAGCTTAGCGTCAAGCAGAAAGCACAGACAGATTAGCAAAGGATGTACAAATGCACAAGAGGCAGAACTTACTGGGAATGCCTGAAGTTAAAGCAGGGAGAGGCTCTGGAAAAGGAAAAAAGGAAACAGAAGAAACGTTATAAACTCACAACTAAAAATGTGTTTTATTTACATTTATATTGGGTATTTAATTCAAAATTTCCCTTTACAACAGGAATTTTAAATGTGTTAATATTTTATTGATAAATTAGCTTTCTGAGGATGCCAACCATTATTTTAAAAAAATTTAAAAACTGTTTAAGAAAAGGAGGAAATTGCAGCTACTTCTCCCCTGACCTCATTCAGTTTTGTTTCATAAACAAAGTTTTAGTGTCAACAAACATGCTGACAAAAAGAAGAAAGGAAATGAATAAAGATGGGGTAAAAATGTTTAGGGACAGTGTGCACAGAAAGGAAATAGAGGGTTGGGAAGTAAGGGTGGTCAAAGGGTCATGAGAACATGGACAGAAATTCGGGACGTTTATTATTTGCTGGAGGATGTTAGGTCTGTTCTGAAAGTGAGAAAATTGAGAACAATCGAAAAAAGTAAAGATGACAAGGCAAAGGGTGTCAATGGTTGAGATGTAAGAAGTAGAAATGGTGGTAAGAAACTTGGATAGGTAACTGTATTTATCCCAGGTGAAATTGCTTGGTTCCCTCGAAAAAATATTGGATCCTACAATTTCTCTAATAAAAAGAGATTCAACCTTCCATTATAGCATGTGGGTGTGGTAAGAGCCACAGGTTTTCCAGTTTTTTAACAGAGTTTTGAATCTGTCCATATTCATGTAGTTTTGCAGTATTTCCAGTCTGTATTGCTCTGGTAAATCTATAGTTAGTCACAACAGTCTGATTAGTTAATCCAAGAGTTACACAAACTGTAAACACAAGCTTAGTTTTGCTGCATGATATCTGACATGTTGGGGAAGATGACTACAGATGATTTTAGAGGTGGATAAATACGGAGACAATGAGGGTGACAGAGAACAAAAGGAAGGAAGGAAGGAAGGAACAGCAGGATGGATGGTGCAGGAAAAGATGAAGGGAGATATAATGAAAAATTGATTAAAATCCATGCCCAAAGGTTGTTTGCTGCCTATGTTCATTCTTTATTTAAATTTTTTTTTTTATTATTATTTTGACACATGTGAGTGCAAATTAGATTGGTTTTATTAATATTTTCCCTTTTAAATCCAGATTCCAGGTAAACACAAAACAAACAGATACCACTATATGGAATGTTTATGGGACTTACGTGCACATTGCTCTAGTTCGATGTTGTTGCTCATGTGGATGTTGTCTATCCTGATGTGGCCTCTAGTTGGGTGATCAAAAAAACCTTCAAACACCACCTACACCAGAAAAATAGATGACAATCTATAAGCTTTTAAAAAAAAAACTAACAACTGTTTACGATAGACACTCTCTGATATAACAGCTACAGATGCACCAATCAAACGGTAAGAGATTGAAAATGACCTGTTTTCTCTTGATTGGCTGTGAATGGTAAGTGGCAAATAAAACACTGAAAAATACGATTTTTTTATCCTAATTTCATTTAATGCATCAAAACAAACCATTTTCGGTCAATAAACATTTCACCAAACAGCATGTACTTTAATGTAGTTTTTTTTTTAGTTTAGTATAAATTAGATCAACTTTTTAATGCGTAATGGATGATTTTATTTGGATAACCAACTCCATCAAGGAATATTTTAGCCCTGAGAATAAAAAATCTAAACTAGTAAGAGTTGGAATCGGCAGGTCAAACTTAAAACAAAGCCAGAAATCTGCCAGGAAACACCTGATTGGTGCATCTCTGATCATCCATTAAGAAAAATATTTCACTCTTGCAGTATCTGGTTAAAAAGTTTTAATGATTAAACGTTCTGACTAATAAATGTAAAATTTTGCTTTAAAACATGCCTATATGTTGCACTGTGTGAAACTTTGACAAAGGAAATGACGATGGCAGTTTTATAATCCAGTCCTAAACTAAATTTTCTGCTTGCTTGGATGATGTTCCATGCAGAGTTCCATGTGTTATACTACTGTGTAAATAATGCTACATAAAAACTACTAAGAAGTATATTTATTTGACACCATAACTTTTTGATTACATTTTAGACATTTGCAAGATTAACATAATAAATGAAGTGCTGTGTCCTGTTTTCCTGCACCTTTATAGTGTAGTTTATAGCTCTGTTTGTCACATTACAACCACAAACTATAATTATCAGTAGCAGTAATAAATTTTATTGGGATTTTATGTGATAGACCAACACAACGGTCAGAACTGTGAACGACTCTGAATTGACTGGAAGATGGTCAACATCAGCCTACCTGATACTCTCTGGGGCTTTGGGGAAGAATGGTGCGGCCCTCTCTCCAGTGGGGCACCTGCTCGCCTTTTAGCGCCCATAAAAGGGTTTCCTCCTGGTCGCTGTCCCTCAGCAGGACCCGCAGGCTCCCCTGTGCCTCGCCCTGGAGCTGATAGTAGAACAGAAGGCAGAGAGGACCTCGTTCTGGACCCACTTCGGGGCTCAGCAGTCTGGCTTTCTTGCGCTGGGTGTGGGCGCCTGCATCCAGGTGGAGGTAGTTCCCTGAGAAATCTGGTAGGATAGAAATAGATGTTGTTACACCTTGAAAACTGATTTTGAAGGATGTAAACCCTTTAGATAAAATTGAACTTTAATAAAGTGAGTAAATTAAATATAAGGTACTAATTAAGTGCTTTTGAAGCACCAGTGACCATAAAAAGGCATTTTTATGAACATTTAGAATATTTAGGACAGAGATCTTTATGTAAATTATAACTTAATAAAAAATAATAAAATAAAAAATAAAATAAAATAAAAAAAAATAAAACATAATAAAATTGTAAATTCAAATATTAAGAAGAGTAAACCTAGAAACACAAATGGGACATTTTACTGATTTTATGAAGAATCTTCAACATAACTGTTGAACTTTGCATGGTGCAATCATGAATGAAAGGATTTTCTCAAGATCACTGAAAAAACTATTGATATATTAAAATTTTATATTATGTATGATTTTATGAATTTGTCATATACTGTAAGCAAACTTAGAATAAAATTAAGTTAATATGTAATTCATCATCATATTGTTTCAAATATCTTTAGAGCATTTTAAATGAAGTTAAAATTTAACAGGCTCTGTTGTTTAAGTTTAGTAAAAACTTTATAAACACAGTTGCTTAAAATCCACCCAGAAACTGAAAAATGCTAATTGTTAGGCTAATTTTACTGATGTAATGCTAACTTTTTCTTACGTTGATATAAATATGGTGGTATAATTTTGGCTTCCAGTGACACAATATTTGTAAAAATGAATGTTTTTACAGTATGTTATTTGTGTGTATTCTTGTATCAGCATAAAATTAAGAAGTTACCACAACTTGGCATGACTAGTTCAGATGAAGCCCAAAGACAAATGATTCTGCCGAACACACAAAGCTTTTTACTCTTGTTTTTAACAAAAATGCAGTCCTTTTTAATCAATTTAGGTCAAAGCATGGAAACAAAACACTAAGTTGAAAGGAAAAAAGAACAGAGAGGAGTGGTAAGAAAGAAAAGGCATCTATCCACCACTCCGTACGTCCGTCTATTAGCTGTCTCCTAGAATTTCCAAAACTGTTGAACAGCCTTTGCAGCACTCTGTGCTCAATAAATAATGCATTAGATTTGAGGTAACTCAGCTCTTCACTTGGAGGCATTGAGAAAAGGGGGACCTAAATTACCATTGCTCATTAAGTACACTTAGGGAAAAGTTGCAGTGTTTTTCTGTCGTTCCACGTTTGATCTTGGCTAATGTACAAAGGAAAGGAATTAATTAAAAACTCTCCATGGGAAAAATGGGCAGGGATGTAAAACTGGCTCTGAGGGAAGGAGTAAAAAACCCTGTATGTCTCGGCGCTATCTTTGTACATGAGTGTTGGTTCCACTTTCAATCTCCTTCACATCTGTGTTTGTGTATTTGAAGTTTGTCCACCAGTCACCGTGCCTAAGCAAGTCTTATACTGAGCTGTAAAATAAAAGCATGTATTGCTGCTGTAAGATGTAAATGTATTTCTGCACAAGCCTGAGTCTTTAATAAGACAAAATTATCGACAAACATTAGTTATACTTCTTGGCACATTGGTGGAAAAATCTCCAAATTTGAGTGCAAATTTGTTAAGATAATATCCATTTTTGGCCATTTATACAAACATTTTAAAATTAGTACATGTTATAATCTTATTTGGCAAACTATACCAGATGAAAACACATACATGTCATCCTTAAATTGGACCTTGGACTGCAGCTACTGATCCATCCACCCACCTAAGTACCGTAGTCCTGTGTTGCTGCAGCCCATGTGTTAGCTGATTTTTGAGTCTGTATTTTTTGCTCGCAGGCCAAAAAGAATGTTGCACAAAATATTTAGCGAAATCTCAGATTTGTTTGTAAAGTTAAATCAATTTATTATAGTAAATAATTTAGGAGAGAACTCAATGCAGTGACCCTCAGAGCTCTAAACAGAAAACACAAGAAGTTTCAGCAGTAACAGGAAGGCTAACCTGATTCCAGAAGGTTAGAGTAGTTTATCCTTTTGAACTTTCAAGCTCTATCTGCCATAGAGCTCCTGTGATTTTGAAATGTTTGAAGACTGCTATAGGTCAAAAGGTAAGGAATGTTCACAATCTAAAAAATACAGACTGCCATTAGCAATGCTAACTAGTCTCACTGTGCTAATGGCTACACATCATTAAAATATTATAATGGACCACAGTTTTGGAATCTTGGGTGTTGTTCTCTGCCATTGAGATGGTTTATTTTGAACAGTTGGTTACTTCAACACACATCCATGACAAGGAGACCCTTCTTTCTCTGAATATAACACAATGTGAGAAATTTCAGCACATTTAAAAAGAAAAAATATCTCGTAAGCTCTGTTCTGATTGGCTTTTCTCTTATAAATCCCTAAAAAGGACTCTTAATGGCAGGGGCTGCAGACCTCATTTGCATACGCAGACAGCTTGCAGATGGGTTGCCACGCTAATGTTGCTGTAGAACAAGACTTAATGTCATGTTGCTGTCAAACATGGAGACAAGGGTGCTGCTAAGTCAATTTCACATCATCACGTAAACATACTGGGAAGCACACACACACACACACACACACACACACACACACACACACACACACACAGCACAGTCCAGAGAAATAGGCATTCGAGCTTTGCCTTGTGTCACGGTTCAGCTTGTTTATGTAGGAGCTGCTCAGTCAACCATGAACTTGATGGTTTCAACAGATACAAGTAAAACCTTGCTATGTAGCAAGGTCATATATGTGTGTGTGAGGGGTATTAACCCACAAACCTTGAGCGTTTAATACACAGAGAGTCCAACGTTAAAGTTATGGGGTGGATGGGTGTGTAAGTGTGTGTGTGTTTTTGTGGAGCCTTGAGCAGAGCTGGAGAGCAAAGGCAGCACTTCTGTCAACGCTATCAACTGACTCATCTGACTGCCTTGGGCAATGTGCATGCACCTTATAGATGTGTAAGCTTTATGATAACATTTAAGTGTGATTGATAAAACAGTCTTGGTTACCATGCTGCTCTCTTATTAAAGATGCACAGATGTGGAGAAAAGGCAAGTACCACTGAGGGAAATGAAAGAGGGGTCAGTGAGGAGAGAAGAAGGCAATCCGACTGATGGAGAAAGAGTGCTGGAGGTGGAAAATAGAGGGAAAATGCTAAAATTATACAAAGTAGTAGGAGTTGAAATGGAGGTGAAGAGCTTATAACAGTGGGATGGATTGAAGGAAGCATAGTGCCGTTAGGGGAACAAGGAAAAATGAGACGAGGAGAACTGAGAACAGAGAGAGTTTGGTAAGGACATTTGGGGAAAGTAAAATGTATGACAGTTAAAGGGAAAAAAAACAAAAGCAGAGTAAGGGCAAAAAAGCCAGATCAGTATGAAAAACAACCAGGCACTTTATTAACTAAGCTTTGTTAGTATATTATATTCAAAGGTGCTGGAAACAGTCCATATAAATTTTAGTCGATATTGAAATTATAGCATCATGCATTTGCAGCAGATTTTTCAGCTGCACATACATGACACCAATCTCCTGTTCTGCCACAATCAAAAGAATCTCAGCTCTATTGGACTGAGATCCTGACTGTTGAGGCAACTGGAGTACACTGAACACATTGTCATGTTTATTAAACTAGATTTAAATTATCTGAGCTCTGTGACATGGTGCATTATCCCTCTGGAAGTAACCATCAGAAGAGGCATACACTGTGGCCATAAAAGGATGGAAATGGTCAGCAACAGTACGACGGTAGGCTGTGGTGTTGACACAATGCTTAACTGATACTAGAGCTTCAAAACATGACAGAAAATATGCCCTGCATCATTACAACAGCACCACTAGCCTGAACCCTTGATAAAACGCAGGATGGATCCTTCTGCTTTTATGCTCTTTACGTCAAATTCTGACCCTACCATCTAAATGTTGCAGCTGAAATTAAGATTCATCAGACCAGGAAATATTTATAATTTCTGTAATACTGTCCAGTTTTGGTAAGCCTCTAAACTGCAGCCTCCGTTTCCTGTTTTTAGCTGTCAGGAATGGCACCTTGTGTGGACATCTGCTTCAAGGTTTGTTGTGTTGTTTATTCAGAGCTAGTATTCAGCATTCCTTCATTGTAACTTGAGACACTGTTGCTTTTGTACAGTCTCAAACCAGTATGCCCATTGTTCTCTAATCTCTAACATCAACAAGGTATATTCTTCCACACAGCAGTTGCTCACAGGATAATTTCTCTTTTTCAGACAATTCTTTTTAAACCTGAGAGATGATTGTACATTAAAATCCCAGTTGCTCAACATTACTCAAACCAGCCTGTTTGGCACCAGCAACCATGCAACATTCAAACACACACAAATTCGCTTTAATCCCCATTCTGATGCTCAGTTTGAACTTCAACAAGTCACCTTGACTACTTCTATATGTCTAAATGCATTGAGTTTCTGATATAACTGGCTGAGAAGGTGCCTGTGTAAATAACCATCTGAACATGTGTACCTAATAAAGTGGCCAATAAGTGAATAAAAGACATAAAAAAAAAAATTAAAAATAAAATCCATGCAAAGAGCAAAACAAGAAGAGAGAGAACCAGCTGTTCATTATAGGTGGAAAAGGGCGAGAACAGTAAAAGACAACTCACTAAACTAGGTTATAGAAAATAAAACTCCTAAACTCCTAAACATTTTTTCTGAACTTTAATTAAGGCATCATACAAACTTTCAGCATAGCAGAGAAAAATCCTTGCATCATGGTTGCTTCCAGTAGCTCCTCACAGCTCTGGGATGTGTGATATTTCACCACAAGACAAACACTTTGATGTTAATTAGCTCAAGAAAGCTTTGTTCTAAGAAAGGTTAAACAGTTGTTTGAAAATTGTCAGAAAAATGAGAGATTTCTTGAAATGAACAATGTCTGGAAACAGCTTGAAAAGTTATATATGTTGCTGAGTATTTCAGTATTGTTAAATTACTATTAATCATTTAGTTTTAAACCTGCAGGGGTTTTAAAAGATGGAAAGTCTACATTAGTCTAAGGTCTGGAGTGCATATCTGCTATAACTTACATACAAAGTTAGATTTCCTTATGTGATAATTATCTGTTTTTGTGGGGAAAAAAATCATGCAAAATGAACTGTGTCAATGATGTGTTCCAATATCAAATGCAATTTTGGCCAGTCATCTTTTCCAGTGAAAACACTGTGATTAGGGTAAACAACAGGGCTCTACAGTGTATTCAATATGCTTAAGGCGACGCAGCTGAGCTGAGCCCGTTCTAGTTGGAAGTAAAAAAAACAATGGGATTCACTGATGATTATATATATTATATTAGATTTATGCATTTAAACATGAATATAGAGTCGCAAATAGAGATTGTACGTTCAGAAGTTTGTGTGAAATAGAAAATGTCAACAATGCAAAAACAGTGCAACCCTGCCTTATTATCAGTTTTATGGGCAGCCATATGAAATTTAAGCTCAGATTGGCTATCCAAGCTGAAATTCTCTCTTCAGGACCCATTCCCTTTCAAATTTACATCTTGGATCTCTAAAATATCACTTTTGTAGTACAAATAAAAAAAAAAAACTTTAGCCACAGTTACCTATACTATAGATCATTTATTAGCACCCTGCTTTGCCTTATGCTTTAAAACATTTTGTTTTGAGGAGCTATTAGGAGTAAAAAATATCTAAGCATTTGTAAGAAACAAAGAAAATATGATCACCGTCAGCCACACAAAGCTAAATGAAATTCAGATATTTGCTAAGTTTTTTTGATTTATTGTATGTCACAAGCATTTAGAGACATTGGATAGCAAAATTGTGTTTATATACCAAGTCATAAGCAGCTGTAATGTAATAAAAGATTCATTTGTGGTTGAAGCTCATACCAGATTTTAGCAACGCTCATAATTTTAAATCATACTAAGCAAAAGTCAGCTTCACATATCTGAAGAAACTCTAAAATATCTCTATTTTGGTATCATCTCAGTCAAGGCAATAACTGTGATGCTTTGTGTTTCATGTTGATGTTCGTCAGAGTTCTGGCTGTTCTTACTGTCTGATCCCAGTGACAGGTCCTGCCATGTCCCATGAGAGTTGTGTCCAGTTGAGCCACTGCCGGCTGTGTGCAGAGACCAGCTCACACCTGAGTGGGGATCAGCCGACCAGCCGCACAAACTCTGCTCAAAGTCACACACGGCCGACAGGGATGGAGTTGTGGCTGTGAGTTAAAAAGAAAAAGACGGATCATTAGTTAAGCTCTTAAAGGCAAGTAAAAACCCGTCTGTCTGTCTGTCTGTCTGTCCGTCCGTCCGTCCTTTATTTGCCTCTTTATCCTTTATTTTTTTCAGTGCCTTATGGCACTGAAATTAAATCAATACAAAGGATTTTCTTGGAAATTAAACTTTTCTTTTCTTCTATTTAATAAAATATTTCCACAAATTTAAAAGGCAGGGTAAAGGATAGAACAGAGCAAAAATGTAAAGGCAAGAGAACATGTGAGCACATAATTCTATCAGGCATTAATGACTTAACAAAAATAAAACAAAACAAAAGACAACAAAGGAAATGACGAGAGACGAAAAAGCATAAACGACGCTTAGAGAGATCGGAAGACGTAATCATCAGATGATAAGATATTCTGAATAAACGACTACTGCTCTAGATAAACTCCAGTGAGGCTGCTTGCTTGACAGCCAGCTGACCTAAAATCATATACCAGTGTGAGTCTGTGTGCATGAGGAGGCTGAGATTCTCTGGTTGTGGGGGGTTTTTTCCCCCTCAAACAGAGCTTCCTGTGGGACTCTGAATGTAACAGACTTCAAAGCACCAGAGGCCCTGTGGTGCACAGTGACATCAACTTTGACCTTAAGAGAGTTTTTTTTTTATGGGTGTAGATGTTACACAGTGAATGAAATCATGTGTTAAAAAAATAGTCAAGTGGTGATGCTATGAGGAACATTTGTGTTCTACCTGATCTCATTGCAGAAGTTGTCTGTTCCAGTCTGGGAGTGGTGGGGCTCACCGTGTTGGGCAGAGTGGTGATTTCTGTCAGGAAATAATATAATAAATAAGACAGAATAACATGAGATTATAGGCCTATACTATATACTACTATAACTTAATAAGCTGGGGTTCATACTTACAGATTTCAACACGTTTCAGATCAAACTAATTTTAATGGCTAAATACAAAAAGTAATTTTTAAATGCTGATCTCATTTAATAAGGGAAAATAATTCTCTTAACCAACCAGGCCCAATGTGAAAAAATATAAAATCATGAAATACCCATCCAGGTGGTCCCAAAAGAACACATAAGAACATATACACCACTGCAGACCTCATTTGCCTCACCAAAGATCAATTTTCATGATGAAATGATTAGAAAGAGAGTGGCCTAAAATGGCATATATAGGAGCGTTCCAAGCCCAAAAGGAACACCAATGCATGCTTCACATTTGCCAACAAACAAAGACAAAACCTTGATGATTTCCAAGTCTTTGGAAAAACAGTCTGTGGACTCATGTGACAAAAGGGAAACTTTTGTCAAATCATGTGATGGTATTGTGATGGACTGGGGGTGCCTTGCGTCCTAAGTCCTGGATGTTTTACCATGAATGATGGACCATAAATTCTGCTCTCTTCCAAAAATTCAGGCTGCTCATGCTTGAAAACCCTAAGATGTGGCTGAAATAAAACAATTCTGCAAAGAAAAGTCGGCTGAAATTTGTAGACCCAGAGATGTTAAAGAGTTATTACCAGTTATAGCAAATGCTTGATGGCAGTTGTTGCTGCCAAGGGTGGCACAACTAGTTGCCAGGTTTAGGGAGCCATAATTATCCAAAGTTAGTTTTTATAACCCTGCAAACCTGTGGTCCCACTAAACCCTTTCTGCTGTTAGATACAAGTCTTAAAACCCCCTTGAATGCCTAAACATCTCTTTCCCACACACACAAACCAACTCACACCATGGAGAAAGTTAGTGTCTTTGTATTGACGTAATGGAACAGAAGATTTTCTGGCTTGAGTGGCGCAAACACTAGAAACCTCTCACCAGATTAGTCTCCAAAGCTGCTCCTGTCTTTTACACTTTTCATCCCTCCCTTCAACTCCTCTATAACTTTCTGCTGAGCACACTCAATCTGTCTTTACTCTCAGTGTATATATGACTCCTGTTCAGCTCTGCTTCACAAAAGAATAATCAACAACCCCGAAAAATAGTTCCTTCTGCACACATAAACAAAGACTCTACCTAACACACACACACACACACACACACACACACACACACACACACAGGATAAGGATAAGGGTTTTATTGCCTCCCTGCCATCAAACTATAGAAGTGAAATCCTATCTAAGTGTTGTTTCTGTTTTACCACAGCTGCAGTCTTCTTCTTCATAACTCCTTCTCTTGCTCTCCTTCTGCCACCTCTTTTTGAGTTATATTTTGACTCTCTCTTTTGCTTTTATATGCCCACAAATCTCTTTCTCTTCTTTCTAAGATTGTGTTTCTTCTTCCTCTCCTTTCTACGATCTTCTGTTTCCCTCCGAAACTTTCAGCCCTGCTTAACAAAGAATACAGCTTTTTTATTTCTGTTTTTGAAGGATTTTGACCGGCAGCTTGGTAAATCTATGACTGACGCCGATTTACTGCTTGTTCAGTTGTGGTGCAGGTTCCATAAAAGCTTTATATTCATATGACAGAAGTCTGCAGAGGTCTAATGTGCAGTATCAGACAAAATATTTACCTCTTGAACTTTTCAATATTTTATCATGTTACAAAGCACATTTTTCAATTTTTTTTACTTAGATATTACGTTATTTTTCCAACACAAACGTTCAAGGGATATAAATACTATTGCAAGGCACTATAAATATAGAGCAATATTACACAGAACAAATGTATGTTGAAGTTGCTGAACGGTTCTTAGCTGCTGACATAAAGCTGACATGAAGCCCCTTTACTTGCTGTAATGCACCCCCCATGTCATAGGAGACAGGAAGACATAGGAAAAAGATACTTGATCCATTTAACCCCGAAGAACCATTTTCCTAATTAGTGACCACACACAGCTTCCGGAGGTTCCTCTATCCGCGTCCATCTTTCTTTCACCTGTCAAATCCAGTTTTGAACTCCGTCTCTCCTACCCGCCCCTTTTACTTCCTCTATTCCTCATTGGCTCCATCATCGGTCACCCCTCATCCTCTTTCGGTCCATCAGCATCCACTCTGTGGTAACTGTAAAGGTCAGCCTAGTCGTTTAAATAAGTTACCTTAACATTTTCTTTTACTATAAGGGGGGAGGTTAAATAAAATACTATTTATGTTGTCTTTAATTTTTCTGTACTGCATTTCTTTCTGAAGTTTTAGCAGGATTCAATTATTGATGCACAAGAAATTAAAAGAAGTGCTTAAATGGGTCAGTGTAATCAGTTATAGCAATGGGCCTTTAGTGTTAGACTCTCATGTGTAAACAAAATACAAACACACACACTAAACCCTAGGAAACAAAAAGTGTCATGGGCACATTGGCTCATTGTAATGCTGCTGACCGAGCAGGGAGACACAGAAACAGAAAAATCTGTTCAATTATGGAAAGAGCTCTGGGTGTAAATCTACCTGTGTCAGCCTAAATAACGATTGGTGCTGCAATGAGTGACTGTGTGTTTGTGGGAAAGACAGAGAACGTTCTTGCTACTCAATTACTTGCAACATGCTTATATTTACCTGATGCATACACTACCATTATTACATTATTGGTTGCTGCAGGCCTAAAACACTTTACTGATAATTGTGTTAATTAGCAGCAGTGGACAGCTCAGAGTAGGCCACATTAAGGTTTGAGCATTAAAGACTGTAATCAAGATGTTTGTACGTTTTTTCTTAAATGGCCTGAAATGTGTAAGAATCTTCATACGTGGTGAAGGCTTTTATATTTTTAACAGCTCCATACAGCTCCATAGCTTCCCCTAAAGTACAGCTCCTCAAACAAGTTTTCCCTCATAAGTATCAAATTTGCTTCACACAACTTTTTAAACTAGACCAACCAAAAAGATTTTTGAAGCCATGACCAACACCCAACATAAGGTTGACCAATTTGGATCAAAGATGCCATTTTAGCACTTTTAGTTATTTTGTACAGCACTTTAAAAACTCCTTTCAAATAACTCAGAAATTTAACACAAAACTCACACATAAATGGTATGGACTGTGCCAAAATGACAGTTAGTCAACATATCTACAGTGTCCTCTACACTTATTGCACCACCAGCCTATTAAAGATGATGAAAAAGTAATACAATAAAACCCTCTGTTACAGAAGGAATATCTCAAGCATTTTTTTCCTTATTAAAATCCAACCTTTAATTTGAGAATGGTTATCAGTAGAGACAAAAATCTCATGCAATAATTGTTTTCAAACTCACCAGTGCCACAATTACAGAAAAAGCAATTGACAGAAAGAGCTTTACAATGAACATTATAAAGTGCTTTACATATTGACCTTTACAACAGTCAGACTCAAACACACAGACAATCATAAACTGTTGCTCAGATCAGTAGGCAACTTGGAATTAGGTGCCTTGCCCAGGGGCAAGTCGACATGTGGCAGGAGGAGGCTGGAATGATACCAACTTTCGGAGTGCAAGACGACTACAGTCGGCCATTTAATGCATTTAGTGTCTAGGAATTTTAAGTTGGTAACCCATGACTTCTTGTTTCCATCAACTGTAATTTTGATGATCTAACCCACTCTTCACAACACGGTAAAGGCAAAAGAATTAATTTGCATTCATTTACACAAGCAGATGTGTATTAATCTTCATGAATACCTAATGACCTAAATTAGTCCATATTCACAGTTAGAGCAATAACTGATACGTTTAAAACAACTGGAACTGTGACAAATAAGGCTAAATAAAGACCCAAGTTTTGCTGTCATCATGAACAGTGGGCAGGATAGTAAGGGAGGTACAAAAAATCCCCAAAACTCACTGCAGCAAACAGTGGCGGCAAAAAGTTTCCATATCAACCATTAGACACCATCTACAGTGGGGAGAACAAAAATATTTGATACACTGCCGATTTTGCAGGTTTTCCCACTTGCAAAGCATGTAGAAGTCTTTAATTTTTATCATAGGTACTCATGACATAAGTATTTGATCATCTAACAACCAGTCAGAATCCCACCCCATACAGGCCTGTTATTCTTTAGAAGCCTCCTGTTCTCCACTCATTACCTGTATTAGCTGCACCTGTTTGAACTCGTTAGCTGTATAAAAGACACCTGTCCACACACTCAGTCAAACAAACTCCAACCTCTCCACAAGGGCCAAGACCAGTGAGCTGTGTAAGGACATCAGGGATAAAATGGCAGCTCTGCTAGCTCAGAGTCGCTCTCAACAGCGAACAGAATCACTGTTTAGCTAGGAGTCCTAGGGAGGAATTGATAGGCTAAGATAGGAGCTGTCTGAGAGGACTCTGAGAATCAATGTTAAGACGGGCCCTGAACATTTTATGTAAAAAATCTTCTAGCCTCTGCCTGGAAATTAAAAGTTATCACTGCATCTTTCAACCAGATATTGATCTGAAACACATGGCCCAAATGACAGAAATGGGCCCCCAGACACAAAATCAACCATCTTCCATGGCTATCTTGTTCCCCAGACCTAAATCCTTTAAGAAAACGTATGGGGTGAGGTAAAGAGTAGAGATGTTGAAAGAGAGCTCAGGATTCTGAAAGATTCAATAGACTGGGAAAAAGAAATGGTCAAAGATCCTTCCTCTCTGTATGGTGGCCTTTTAGAAGACCAAGTGCTGTCCTGTTGGTAAAAATGGGGTAGCACCAATCAATAACTGGGTGCCAATACATGTGATACAAATGATTTGGAAAAAACATTTGATTTCTTATACTCCAGGAAAAAAATGTACTTGAATTAAAAGGCTGGACATTCCTTTTTTGTTGTCAGATAGGGCTGCTGCAATAAAATCTCAATTTGGGAGTTTTTATGCAGTCTACCACAGGAGGGCAATAAACGTGACTCTAATAGTCTTAACGTTTTAAAGTCTGTGTAACATCAGACAACAATCTGACCTTATCGGGTCTTAAAACCTTAAACTACTAACTTAGGATGTATGCATTAGTTTTGTTAAAAAAACATTATACCTTTTTAAACTTCGAACATCTATATGCAATTAAAAGTTTGAGCCACATTTGAAAGCACACAAGGGCAGAACATCAGTTTTTATGGACAGGAAACGTGGAAAATGGTGAGAATATTTATAGTAATGGCATTACAGGGAGCAGAGCAGTTATGTGTTAAAGTATGACATTAAAGGTGAAGTGATGGTGGAAAACATGAGTGTTTTTGTGGATGAAAATCATGGTGGTTGTATGAATGGCAAATCAGACAACTGCTCCTAAAAACTAGGTTTGACTCGTGTGTAACTTGAAGTGCCAGACATAATCATGACTCCTGCTTTGGTGGATGAGTGGTTGAGAAAATGAGTTCTTTACAGGGCATCTTTTTAAAAGCTAATTACCTAAGTATCTTATTGTAAAGCAAGAACCCAATGAGAAACTAAAGCTACACTGAACGCACAGATGCTGTGTTTGATTGCAAGCACAATTTCTTTATCTGACCTATTAACAAGTATGTAACAGAGGTTCAAAAGGCAGCAATAATGAAGCTTTAAGTATGGCTAAAGGCAAAAAGCCATGAGCTTGACAGCAGAGACGCTAAAAGTGAGGATGTCGTTTATGTTAGGAAACTACTGGCAGTGAATTGCTCATTAGCTCACAAAGTCTCTGATTGTAATTGTAGCCTTAAGTGTCAGGAGATGAGAGTTGATAAAAATGAGGCTTCTGGCAATGAATGGCTAAGAACACCATCAAAGCTACAAAGAAATTAGCTTAAGTTAGCAAAAAGCAGTGAGTTGTCAGTCCCAGAGTGTCCTCTTATTGTCATTATTAAAAGTTCATTCACAGTAAGGAGAAAAAAAGCATTTAAATATGTTTCTCATACCTAAAAGTGCTGGTAAAATGATCTAAATATTAAGGATATGCTCCTTTAAAAAACTTTAAATGGGTTCTCAATTTTTTAAGTCAGAGATATCTGGGTGGTATTTTCCAGTCCACTAAAGGTTTAAATGTTTTTTCTAAGAGATCAGAGGTCATTTTACATTTGAACCTGTTGTTCAAGTAACATCGCTTGGCAATTCTTGATGTCTTCCAAATGAATAGAAAATTCAGAAAATATATTGAAACTGTCTTCTTGAAGCCTATGGACAACCATCAGTCTGTTGTCAGCATATGCGCCTTTTCCACTGGCTCCATCAGTTTGTTCAGACTGACAAAGATTTCCTTTCACTTTTCAGGCTATATTCAGCTCTGTTGAGTCTGAGCTCTTATTATCAGAAAGGTATCTGAATCTTTTTGTGTTTTTTTCCTTTTTACTTTATTTGCGCATGCCATGTGTCTCTTGAGCAGAAATAACACCAAATTACTGGTGAAGTGCTTTTTTAATTTAAGCACGCAGAGATATGTAGGCAGAAAGCTGGAGATGAACTTCATAACCACCATAAAGTCAAGTCAAGTCAAGTTTATTTATATAGTGCTTTTCAGCAACAAGGCACTTAAAATCACATCATAGGCTTTGTTGAGCCAGGTTACACAAAAAAAGGTTTAGCTTTGTTTAACTTGCTTCACAGTACACCTCGATTGGGAGGTATAATGGCTATCCATGATTCATTTATATAATTTCCTCTCCAAATCAGGGAAAGTCCCGTCAAAAATTATGTGATGGGCCCTAGAGTTACATTTTTCATGAGATATTAAAAAAATCATGGCTGGCTGCATTAAAGGATGGAAAATAAAAGGAAAAATAGGCAGATATCTGGGAAATTCCGTAAAGGCACAGCGACTCAAAGTGAAATATTTATTTTGGAAAAGTTTGATCTTTTTTGCACACAGACATGTATAAACAGTCAACCACAGTGAACCTTAGCCCGGCTCTAAGTGCTTCCATGTGTGGTATCACACGAGGGGAAGAGAAGCAACGGATCTACTGGACTGTCCTGAAGTAAATCAAACATTGTTGTAAAAGATTCAAAAAGCTTATCTTCACTGGCTAGTTTAAATTTCATGCACTCAGCATCAATACATCCTGAAACAAGCTGCTTTGTCACTGCTGGAAAACAAATTTATGTCAGGAGCAGGACACAGTTGACTTCTTTTGTCACTCTACTAGGATATTGCATTGTAATTCGGATCTTAAATCAGCTGTTATTTTTACTCCTATGTTTTTGATTTGGCTTATTGAAAAAGTGCTGCAGCATCTAGTGCTTGCAGGATTTTTATCATCAGCTTTTTAAAGCAAAAATAGTTTATGTTTAATTACTGGAATGAACCTACTGGAACATCTACTCCATGAGGGTCTGGCAGCAGTCTTGAATGACTGTAACCTGGGAGTATTCTTTCAGTGCAGAAAGATGGAAGTCTGTTTACCTTTACCAAGATTTATATTGGAAAATAACTCCTCCTTTGAGATCTTTATTCATGTCTTTTGTCAGAACACCTCAATGCACCTTAAAGTGCCTGTGACACGCTTTTCACACAACTGCAGAAATTGAAAGAAAGCATCTTAATATTGAAGGAATTTGGCAGTAATTTACATGATATCAGGACTAAAGATTTGATAAAAGACAATTTTGACACAAAATAAGCATTTTTCGATGTTAAATTTTGCAAGTCCAAAATTGCCCGGAAATGATATCAAAGGGGAAGTCTCCGGTCATTCATTGCGAGAGTGTCAATGATAAATCGTTCAGGTAGAAGCCAAGTTGCGTCAATAACAGCGTTAATATGGTGAAATGGTGCATACTACGACAGCAGCCGTTAGTCTGCACCACTTTCCTGAAGCGAAAAAGATCAGAGCTGCCTTGATCAGACCTGGAAACTGAAGAGGGACAGATGGGCTGTCCCTCTTCCCTCCTTGTTGATTCAGTCGACTAACGGTTTTAATTTTCTCCTCCTGGATGGATGAGAAGTTTAGGTTTTTTTTTTCTTGAATTGATCCCCCCCCCCCTACATTTTTCTTCAGACATGATCCATCCTCAACCGGTGGAGGGAAGAAATCAACGTCAAAGTAATTTCGTTCTTTTTATTTTAAACCGATAGGTGTATTTAGAGGTCTGGGCAGGATGAGGCATAGTGAAGGTGATTTAGAATCACCAGTAGTTAATCCAAGGTATCAACTTGTTGCATGCAATACTGATTGAAGTGTTTTATGCTGAGCTGTGTTTTGATTTGCTGCGAAAGCGCTGCTGAATTGTGCATGTTCATGTTTTGTCCGGCTGATCCCAAATCAGCCAGGAGTTAGAAGTTGAACTTTAAGTGTTTTTCATTCAAAGCAACTTTGGTCTGGGCCTCGCCCAACCACTCTTTTGTTCCAGTTTTATTACTGGAGTTTTTCCACTGAGTTCCCGCCTCAGAGTTTATGACTCTTCGTTCAAGATTTGGGGCGATCAGCTGGTTGTGGCTAAAGGGGCGTGGCTCCACAGTTTTATCAGCTGATCACTGCAATCAAGAAATCAACCCCCAGGAGGACTTCTCTTTCCATTTAACCCAAATTACACATTTTGTCCATAAAACTGCTGGTTTGATCTTCATAGACACTAAATGCGCTATATTTTTCTTTTATTATTATTGTTAGGTAGTCATTTTTATTCCCTTTGGGTAGAATAGTGCTTGATAGGTGAAGGTTTTGGATCAGAATAATGTTAAATCAGAATTATTTGGCTTCAATAAATCTTCATATATATAATTAAGAGAAGCGTTTGTGTTTATTTCGCGCAAGATTGATTTTTCTGTCAAAACAAGGTCGAAGATCCTCCACCTTCTGTGAAGTGGTTGAATAAACAGTGACAGTTTGTGGTTTTGGTTAATAATTTGTAATTATTAAAGAGCTTTAAGCCCATAATCACAACACCAGAGGAAAATCTCTGATTTCTATTCGTAAGTAATGATTTTTGGTTAAGAAATTTGTTTTTTTACCAAATTATGATTTTGAATTATAATTCTTGATAAATATTAATTAATCAATAATCATAATCCTTACATAAATGAGGTAGCAAGTCCAAAACAACTCATTCTGTGGAAGTTAAACCAGTTGAACTGCTTCATTTTTTGTTTTATGCATCCAGATATTTTCATGTTTTGTTCTACGATGGGTGAGTTCACTGAGTGCAGCGAAGCTATATGTGTTGCTTAGTTTGGTGCATTTAATGTTTCATTGCTCAGTTTATAATACCTTAGTTAACCCAGTAACTGATCTAATTGATCTAATGTTAACAACTGCTAATATTTACACGTGTGTGTATATACAGGGGTTGGACAATGAAACTGAAACACCTGTCATTTTAGTGTGGGAGGTTTCATGGCTAAATTGGACCAGCATGGTAGCCAGTCTTCATTGATTGCACATTGCACCAGTAAGAGCAGAGTGTGAAGGTTCAATTAGCAGGGTAAGAGCACAGTTTTGCTCAAAATATTGAAATGCACACAACATTATGGGTGACATACCAGAGTTCAAAGGAGGACAAATTGTTGGTGCGTGTCTTGCTGGCGCATCTGTGACCAAAACAGTAAGTATTTGTGATGTATCAAGAGCCACGGTATCCAGGGTAATGTCAGCATACCACCAAGAAGGACGAACCACATCCAACAGGATTAACTGTGGATGCAAGAGGAAGCTGTCTGAAAGGGATGTTCAGGTTCTAACCCAGATTTTATCCAAAAAACATAAAACCACGGCTGCCAAAATCACGGCAGAATTAAATGTGCACCTCAACTCTCCTGTTTCCACCAGAACTGTCCGTCGGGAGCTCCACAGGGTCAATATACACGGCCGGGCTGCTATAGCCAAACCTTTGGTCACTCATGCCAATGCCAAACGTCGGTTTCAATGGTGCAAGGAGCGCAAATCTTGGGCTGTGGACAATGTGAAACATGTATTGTTCTCTGATGAGTCCACCTTTACTGTTTTCCCCACATCTGGGAGAGTTACGGTGTGGAGAAGCCCCAAAGAAGCGTACCACCCAGACTGTTGCATGCCCAGAGTGAAGCATGGGGGTGGAGCAGTGATGGTTTGGGCTGCCATATCATGGCATTCCCTTGGTCCAATACTTGTGCTAGATGGGCGCGTCACTGTCAAGGACTACCGAACCATTCTTGAGGACCATGTGCATCCAATGGTTCAAACATTGTATCCTGAAGGGGGTGCCGTGTATCAGGATGACAATGCACCAATACACACAGCAAGACTGGTGAAAGATTGGTTTGATGAACATGAAAGTGAAGTTGAACATCTCCCATGGCCTGCACAGTCACCAGATCTAAATATTATTGAGCCACTTTGGGGTGTTTTGGAGGAGCGAGTCAGGAAACGTTTTCCTCCACCAGTATCACGTAGTGAGCAAGAATAATGGCTTAAAATCCCTCTGACCGCTGTGCAGGACTTGTATATGTCATTCCCAAGACGAATTGACGCTGCATTGGCCGCAAAAGGAGGCCCTACACCATACTAATAAATTATTGTGGCCTAAAACCAGGTGTTTCAGTTTCATTGTCCAACCCCTGTATATATATAAATATATGTGTGTATTTATTAATATAGCGAGATCTAGTTTGTCAATAGCAAATGTTTCCTGGTGGTGTGGTATGATTCATGCATATTGACTCCGGCCGTGGTCCAGCATCCAGCAAAAATAGACTCTGGTTGAATTAGATGGCCGTCTGCACGCCGCAGCACTTGTGCTCTGCCATCTGATGAAAGCTGACTTTCTTCTCCTGACTCTGCTGCGTCTCTTTGTGATAGTGATTGAAAAATATCTAAAGAAATACCAGATTCTTCGCAGCTGTCTTTGTTGCTGGCCATTATAGCCACAGTCAGTTTACGTGCGGGGGTTCCCCTGTGACGTCATAAATGAACACAACAAAATCGCAAAAGAGCATTTATCTCAACAAGGGGCTGCACGGTGGCACATTTGGTAGTATTGTTGCCTTGCAGCAAGAAGGTCCTGGGTTCGACAACCGGCCAGGGGTCTTTCTGCATGGAGTTTGCATGTTCTCCCCGTGCATGTATGGGTTCTCACCGGATACTGCGGCTTCCTCCCCCAGTCCATAAACATGACTGTTAGGTTAACTGGTCTCTCAAAAACTGCCCTTAGGTGTGAATGAGTGTGTGCATAGTTTTTTGTCCTGTATGTCTCTGTGTTGCCCTGCGATTGACTGGCGACTTGTCCAGGGTGTACCCATGCCTCTCGCCCGTAGACTGCTGGACAACAAATTAATAAAATGTCTCCTACCCCATGTATGACAGTACTGGGAAGTAGTACTGGGAAGCTCTTTTAGAGACAGACCGCACCATCCCAAATGCACAAAGGAGCGCTAGCATAGATGTTTCCTGCCAGCAGCTGTTAGACTACAACAGATTCTAACAGTATAACATTTATAACATTTAAGTCTGTTTGCAATATTCACCTGACCACAGTTACTCAACAAGATTAACATTTAAGGAGTTTTTAGCAAATCTCTCTATAGTCTTGTACAAAAACTATTTTCGCGCAACACTAAAAATAACAATTTATGCTGATGCATTTTATTTCACATCTGTATAGTTCTTACTTTATTTTTTGCTATTTTTGTTTTTAATATATTTCTGTTGTGTTTTTCTGTTAGCTCTTACTTTGCTGCAGGTTCGCTTTAAATGGAGCTAAGGGACGTTTAATACCGACCATGTCTCAGTTCATCCCGCCAGACAGACATTTGGTTTCCGCTTTAATAAAACGATTTAAACCAACTTCCTATATTCTACTCGTAATCTGCTGTAAGGAAATGGCGTTCTATAACTACAATGAATAATATCTACCAGTAGGAGGCCACATAGTTATTTTGGTTTGGTCAATAGTCTTAATAACCCCAGTCAGGGTTAGAACCAAACATGGAACGTTGACAGAAAAAATATACAAAAATAAAATGCACTAATATACAACTCCTGTTGTAAAATCATGAAAACGATTTTGAAAAAAACTGTCAGAAGGTCTTTCAGAAATCTCTGAACTTTGGCTGCTCGTTGACTTATTTCTAATGTGTAGTAATTGAGCATGTACAGAAAAATCTTGTTTTCTTTGTAAGGCCACTAAACTTAAACCTGTAAAATCTGCGGGCATACATCTCCTAAACCAAGGAGATGAACAAGAGATGTGTCAAAACATACCAGAAAACTTAAAGAACCAGTTTTCAATTGGATTTTTTCCCCTTTGTTGAAGATCTTTCACAAAAACGCATCATGTTACCATTTTTTTAATGAATCTTTGACAAATAGTAAATATGACGATACATAAAGGGCATAGAATTGATGATCAACTGAGGAATGATACATCTCTCAGGACCTGCGCCAGGTCTTTGCAGCATAGTTTATATGCTATGGAATGCCTTTTTATTAAGTACACACAGCACAATGAGTGAAAAAGCAGCCAAAGAAACACAAAGAAAAACCTTCAAAGATTTTAGAAAACCTAAAACTACTGACTCTTACAAAAAATTGGGGCAATTTGAAAGTAAAATGTAAAGTAAATGTTGGAAAGATAAAAAAAAAAACATTACACAATGCTGTACAGGAACAGTTCATTGTTCAATTCAGCGTTTCTTCTTACACTGTTTTTCATCTATATAACAAATTCCATTCTTTTTTTTTGTTTTAAACCTGCCCCTGTTGTGCTTTTCCTGAAACTTTGCTTTAAATTTTATTGGTAAGTGAGACTGAAGTGAGGGTGTAACTGAGGGCACATCCCACCGATCACATGAGACTATCTGAACCGGAGCCACAGCTCACATGTGATAATAATCAGCAAACCTAGACCTGACACACACACACACACACACACACACACACACACACACACACACACACAACACACACACTAACAGTTGGCAAGAGTCATACGATTGGCTGGGAACCTGGAAGAGCAGAACAACCCCAGAATGTTGTCAAACGATCAGCAGGACGTCCGTGGAAAGATATTTGCTTTTCCTTCACACATTTTCAATCATAAAGTATAAACATGCTGTTTCTTTCACCTCAAATAATTTAGTTTATTTTCAGTCTCATCCAGTCAATCTTTTAAAAAAACAAAATCAGTAAAACTTTTATTTTCTCTCCTAATTTGCTCAAGAACTTTTCAAGGTACATTGAGGTACATCGCCCTCCGCAGTTCAGGCATCATAAATAGTTGTAATAGAGTCTGAGACCCCCCAAGATGTCAATTTTTTCTGCAGTTCTCTAACAGTGAGCTTTATTGATTTGGCAGCACTACATTATCCAGCTCCTTGTCAACTCAGGGAAAGTAGCCAATAAGTTTAATAAAAGTTAGACAAATGTACCTGATATGTGCCAGAACGTAGCAGGTAAGTCCCGAAAAGTATCTGCCAAGTTCCAGAAAGTATCCCAAAGGTTTTGGGAAAGTATCTTGGGGAAGTAAAGTAAATGGTGAGTTTCAGAATAAACCAGTTAAAATCTGGGAAAGTTTCACCAAAAGTTCCAGAACGTAAAATTTAAATGTTCGGAAAGTACCATGTGAGTTCCAGAAGTAACTAACTTTAAGTTCATGTCTATGTGCAGTTTCATGTTGTCAAGGTTTAAGGTGTTTTAAACTTTTCATTATTGCTCTGGCTGTAAATACGGTCAAGATTTAGCAATTAGCTATTTCCTGTACCCATTTCCTGACATGTGAAGATCAACACCACACATTCCTTCAATGGCATGTTCTCCTGTATTTCCTATTTTAAATAGCAGCCAAGAGAGAAGAGCCTATGTTATGCCATTTTTATATCTTAGGGAAACAGGAAATCATGCAAAACCAATTAAAACTTACTTGACACTAATCAACTTAAATAGTATAATGATGTTATGTGAGATTACACGACTATAACGAAAGCACATTTACTTTAAGTCTTTTTAAACATATTAACCAGTGGTGCCCAGAATTATGGAAGGTGCTGTATGTATAGAAACTTCATATCACCACATCATTGCCTTATTTTAGGATTTTTCACTTGGAAGTCATCAGAAACAAGCCATCAGCCCTGAGTCATGCAAACTAATAGCTGCATAACTGCAGAACTATTTTAGCCACACCACTGTGGTTTTGTTGGACGAAAGAGGCAAAAAACACGTAGTTTCTCAGAATTGGGCTGGCAGCATCCAAACTTTCCATGATTCCAGGAGCACCAGTAGCAGCTGAATAAAGACAAAACTGCAATTAGCTTCACAAAGACTCAAGGCGCTTTCACTCTTTGTCTCTATTTGTTGCAGTTTCTTATTTAGTTTCCTCAATAACTTTACAAATAACACTGTAGCTGTTGATGGTGATGAGAAATGAATCATGTATTGACACAGCTAAGAGCAAACCCTTTAAAATCTTTATGACAAACAGGTGTGAGCGTGTATTTGTGTATACATCTGTGCCTCCCTGCATGGCTGCCAACAGCTAGGTGTGGAGTGAAAGAGTCATGAGTACAGCAGATGTTCTGATAGCTCACTCTTTTAAAAACGTGATAGGAACTGGCAGCTCGTAAGCTTTTGGTTCACAGCCGTTAGTTGAGGTTACAGCACCTAAATTACACGTTGCCTCCGTAGCTAGCGTGGATGATTGGAAATGAGCAGTAATCTTTTGGCTTTTGTTTCTGTGTTTGCACTGAAGGTTTTTGTACAATAATGACATGCAAACTACATTTTATTGTGTGTCTCTGAAGAACCTATGAATCTGTTCTTTGTTTGTATTGGATTTTTGGAACTGGAATTGTCTCCCTCGTGTGAGGAAATTGTTAGGTCAGTGCACTTGATTGTAGAAAATGAAAACAATACAAGGGTGGTAATGGAAAAGCAATTTCTTTGCCTGTATATCTGAATAGTAAATAAAGTAAACAACATGACTAACTATGCTTGTTTTTGGAGTAGATCAGTAATTTGGAAGAATAAATTGTTCTTACTTGGGCCTAAGTCGAACTGGAAGCAAACTTATCTATGATTTCTTCACATTCATCACAATGAAGAGTCCTAAAGATTAATCAGGATTGGGAATTTTTCAGAATCCCTTTTCTTTCCCCAAAAACTGAACTGCCTTTGTGTATTTAAAAAAAACGGCAAAATTTTAATATCATTTCACAGTGAAAAGATATAGAAGTCAAACATTTATGTACGTGGTCCTAAACTATGTCTCCAGAAATGCATTTTGCTTAACCACATGGACTACTACAAATTTTCAGTCAAGTTTGAAACTGTCAGTTGTAGAGCAGGGTTTTGTTTCTGCATCTGCAGTCTATTAGTTCAACTGGTTTTACTGTCGGCAGTGACACTGGTTTTCCAGTAGTTTCCAGTTCATGGCAGGCTTGAGCTTTTTCCCAAAGATTTTGCACCAGATACTTGAAACTTCGATACAGTTTGGCATCCCAATAAGAAATAATCCCAAACACACATCAAAACTGGTTGACATGAATCATATGCAGTGGCCACAACCTCAACCCTATGGAACATCTGTGGAACATGCTTACTAAGCCAGGTCCATTGCAGGAATCCTACCAGTTTAATTGAACTTTACCAGTTCTGCCAAGAAGAGTGGTCAAATATTTTGGCTGAATTATGCTACAAACCTGTTGATGGATTTAACGAGTGACGTTGAGGTGTGGCTTTTACCCAGAAATTGCAATATACAGTCATATTCAATAAATTAGAAGATGCACTTTGATGAGGCTCTTTTGTCAGATTAAAGGTACCTTTTGAAAATAACCTTTAAGCAGTTATTAAACATAGCTTTCATTAAGCCCAGATTTCTGTATCAAAAATGTTTTTTTTTATTAGTCCGATTGTGTTTTCATCAGCTGTAAGCAGAAAATCATCATAACAGAAATAAAGGCTTGAAAACAACAGTCTTTGTGTAATTAATTTATACAATGTTTTTCACTTGTT
Source organism: Crenichthys baileyi (assembly GCA_036173005.1). Classification (NCBI taxonomy): domain Eukaryota; kingdom Metazoa; phylum Chordata; class Actinopteri; order Cyprinodontiformes; family Goodeidae; genus Crenichthys; species Crenichthys baileyi. The sequence continues at coordinate 292,027 of JAHHUM010002672.1, forward strand.
ACTGAAATAACTGAACATTTTAGTGATATTTTATTTTATTAAACATTACTGTATACCTGAGCCTGTGTGTTTTTTGCAAACTAGTTTTAATTTAGAAAAAAAACAACTTTTTTTAAAAAAAAAAGAACATTTCAAATGCTTCAGTAGAAGCATGAAATACACGACTTTAATGTTCTTGGTAAGTGTATGTAAACTTCTAGCCTGTGCTGTATAAAAAAAAACACATGGAGGTCAAATGCGGACCTTCTCTTGTTGAACTCTGCATATCTCTTCCAGTCGGCAGGCACGTCTGTGTGTGCGAGTGAATTTATAGGAGAAACCCACTTAAGCCCACTAGAGTTGAATGTCTGCATTTTTTGCAAGCCGGTTCTTTTGTGTAAACAGCTTCACTCAGTGGACTGAGGATAACGCAATACTAAATATTTCATATTTTCTTCCAAAACATAATAAATCCAAACAGGGAGAAAATAGGTTATTTTTGTCACTTATAGCTCTAGAAAAATTGTGACTTCATAAGTAATGTTTTTTTTTTTTTACATAATCAAAAACAGATGATAAAAGTTGAAGTAAAGATGTAGACTTATCTCACTGTGTGGCTTTACTTATCGGTTGGTAGCAGGAGCAGTTGTTATGGTGTTCAAGTGAAGTGGGAATGAACTGTTATCATGTCTAATGCACAGATTACATCCGGAGGGTGAACATCTGGCAAGCAGACACAGACAACCAGACCAGCAGACAATCACTGCAGCCATGATGTTGATCTTTGCAGCAATGGCAGCTGATTGTTTGTGATTTGCTTTAGATGCAATCACACACAAGGCATATGGACAAAATAAAGTTATTTTGACTGCTTGCATTTGCGTAATGGCATAACATTTTTCCTTTTTTTCATTATTGTTTAATTTGTGCTTTCTTTTTTTGCAAATGATTCTAAATTTATTCTTTAGAAATAAGTATAAATTAGTGTTGAGTACAACAGCAACAACTATAATAGTTAAATGCAGAGTTGAATGGTTTTAATTGCATATAATTATAAAAGAACTAAAATTCTTTCCTCAATAATAGCAGAAAAAAATGTTAATAGCTTTAGGCTTCTCATTCACTGGTTATGGTTTTCTTGGCAATGCGGTCCAGGTGGGTTTGGTTTTATACAAAGGACACACATGTGGAAAAGTACCTTGTTCCTGCTGTTATGTATGTTAATGGACCTGTGATGTTGTGGGCCTGTTCTTGTCTTCCATATGCATTAGGGGCATTTTTATTGTGTGTGTATTTTCAAGCAAAAAGCTGAAAATCTACACACACGCAGATGGATATTGACGCAACACATACAGCAAAATCAACACAGAAATTGCACACAAAACAACCCTTTTCCTGGTCACTCAGTCCCCAGACCATCCCACAGAAAACCTGTTAGGTGAGCCGAAGAGAAGAAAAAATAGGAGAGGATCCAGGAGATTTTGCAAAGAGGAGTGGTCAAAGATCCCCTTCTCTGCATGCTCCAACATTATGAGACGTTATCGGAGAAGAAGGGCTAGGAAAGGATTCTATACTAAGAATTAACAACAGTGGTTCCAGTAATTGTGCCACTAGTGATTTTATAAACAATTATTTTAATGTAAATTTTCCCAATGAACAAATTTACTCAAATTAAAAGTTGGATTTTTCTAAAGTTGTTGGTGTGAAATTATGCTGTTCCAATAAAATGTGATTTTGTTTTGAAGCTTTTTACACACCCTTATCAGAGGTGCCAATAAATGTGTCCAGTACTGTATTATCTCAGAAAAAACAAACAGAGTATACTGCTGTTTTTCCAGTGTCCCCATCATAAACAGCCTGGTTGGGCCTGACACATCTGGGATATATTGCTCCCTTTGGGCTCCTTCTCTCACCCCGCATGCACACACAGGTTCAGAAAAACACAACTAAATCCATCAGATGTAGCCAACAGCCCCATTCATTTCCACTGGGAGCAGGTATGTGTCGTTTCCTCTTCATGTCTTCACCTGTCATATGCCCCTAAAGTCACAGGATTAGATGGTACCAAAAGCAGGAGGCGGGCTATAACAACAGGATTTTTGGAGTGGAAGTGGAGCACAAGTTAAGCTCTGATTATTTTATGTAACAGCACAGGACATTAAGACGAAAAGATGTTACAAATTTACTGACAAGCTATCCATTGTCTCTGGTTCATTTGCTGAGGAATTTATGTAGTGCATTGTTATTGTGCAAGCTAGGCCATAAATGTAGGAGAATTGGTACAATGGCTTGCTTTATTTTTTTAAATGATTGCACAGCAGGGAAAAGAATTGCTTGCCACAGCTAAAGTGGTCCATACAGCAATGGCACATTGTAATAAATTGTACTTTCTGAGCTCAGTAAAGTAACATGTAGATTGATGGCGCACATTCATCACTGTGCTAAATTACCTCTCCTTTCACACTAATCCTGAAGTAGAACAATATCTCAAGCTAAGTAAGAAAAATCCTGATTTTTGGTCTTAACAGACCTGATTATGGGCAGAATAACTCAGCTCAGCAACTATACTGCACCTAATCCATTGCTACACTCTAGAAACCTGTTACTAACCAAATGGGGTGTAAGCACAAGGTATTACACAGCTGCCCACTATGAGTAAAAGTCCTCTGACCTAGACATTTTAATCCCTGCCCAGACATGTTTAAAAGCCTCCAATAGAGCAAGAATATTAACTTTAACCTCTAATATATATACAGGATGCATGGGGACAGAGACCTACACAAATGACTTTCTGCCACAAAGTTACAGATACAATGATTAACACCATGGGAAATGAAAATAAAAGGTTTAAATAATTTTTGCTATTTTTTTATTGAGGTTTCTCAAATCTTACTCGTTAATTAAGATTAAAAATTATGATATACACACAGCATGATATTAAGAATAAAGTAACTCTAACAGGTACAAAGGATCTAATTATTCTTATCAGATGGTTTCACCACAAATTTAAAATATAATTTAATTTTGTGTAAGAAAATAGGTACTTTTGTATAAAATACATTAACATTTTGTTGAAAAGTGGCATTTAAAAATGTATTTAAACTATTTTTAATAATTAATGGAACATTTTTTATTTGCATTACAGAATTCAAACCTTTCTTACAATTGATGACCAGCAAAATTCTTTCCATCTTGGCACTGGTATCATCATGATTTCTCTTTAGTTATGAGCTCCAGATCTTTGAGGTAAGAACACTTCTGGTTATCACCCTAATCTTTAATTCACTTCACAGATTCTCTATTGTATCCAGCAGCATTTAGATGCATCCCTTCTCCAACACAACTAAATCAAACAGCACGTCATCAGCATATCATTCAGCTCTGCAGAGGCCTGGTAATGAGCCATTCATTTGATTCAGGTGGGTTGGAGAAGTGATGAGATTTGGCCAGCCCTGCTCTACTGGATTCAAGTGGGACTCAAGTAAGCTGATTCAATACAAAAGGTTAATATTACTTCCATTCAGAAGAAACATGCTGGTAATGTTAGAAGATAGCGTTAAAACCTAAATCCGCAACAAGTACAAATAATTTAGGCTTAACCTTATTTGCACTCATTGACAAATCTGACAGAAGACTAATGGCTCTTCAATCAGAAACTTGGTCAAAAAACATAGCTTCCCTAATTATGGCTTTAAACCAAGTCTTACAATGCTCATATGAATTATGGAGTTCTTTTTTCTGAGACAAAAGGTTTCTTTCTAATAAAAGTTTAAAGTAATATTTTGTTGTAGCCACAAGAAACAAGTTGGATCTGTCTTTCCCATATACAGGCTCCTGGATATCCTGAATATGTGTTCTTTTTTGTGACTTTGAACTGTCTCACACTGCATATGGTAGATTAAATATGGGACATTGGTAAAAATATATATTTCTGCTGTTTGAAAATGTTCGAATGGGTCTAACAGACCTGGAAGCTGAAAGGTGCTAATTCTGAATTACAACCAGACCATAAACCAGAGATCTCAAACTCCAGTTCCTGAGGGGAGGTGTTCTGACGGTTTTAGATGAACCTCTGGTTTAGCACACCTTAATTAATTAATTAGGTCATTAGCAGGACTTTGTTGACTTTAAGGCATACTGAGAAGCCTATCAGCCATTGGATTTTGGTTGGTTGCACTGTGAACACATCTAAAAGTTACAGGAAACTGGACATTGACGACTGCAGGTTGAGAGCCCTGCCCCTAAACAATCCAGGGTTGTAAATCATGCTCTGCTTTCAAGTGTGCACTCTTACCAGGAAGGTCACAGCCGAGAACCTCCATCCTCATGCCGATCCCAGCAGGTGACCATCGCTCTGGGAAAACTCTGATGTGCTGTGTGACAATCTCATCAAACCTCCGCACTTCTGGGGTATCATAGTGGCTGTTCCCTTCAAAAATCTAAGTGAACAGATGGAAAAATCATTTCATTTTTAGACTAAAGATTAGAAAAGTTTAGACCAAAGAAGATTTTAATAAGTGTCAAATCAGATTGTGTATGCTATTATGCCAATTTTGGGCAATACTGACACTAAGCCTGAGTTTTGAAAAAAAGTCAAGTAGATGGAAATAAATTACTATCTCCTATTTAAGTCTCACTGACAAAGAAACAGTAAGCCTGTCTGAAGTCATGCAGCACAGCTAATCAGCATTGTTTCTTTTCTCAGTGTGACATGTGTCATAAAAAATAACAAGTGTGTTGCTTTTGATTTTCAAATACTCTTTGAGGCAGCAGAAGCCTCTAGCAAAGGAAAAGAAAAGAGAAAAAAGAGGATTTATTACAAACCTAGAGCTAGACAAGACTAGACAAGACTACTGCTGGTTTCATGGATTAAGCTGTGTATTCTGTCTTTAAGATTTTTACACAAAATAAAAAAAAAAACCTCTGATGATTTTCCCAGGATGCTCATTTAAAAAGACAGGCAGATGAGAGAGAACAGGATTTTTAACATCAGTAGAAAATCCCGGCACTCAGTAGTGCTATTAAAGCATTTTAAGACAGTCTCAGAAAGGAGAATGAAGAGCCCTGTCTCATGGTGCAATAGACTGCCAGCAGTGTTGAGTAGTGATGCAGAAAAGACATTTTTAATTAACACCCATGAGAGACAAATAGGGGATGAGCGAACAAGTGAATGAGAGACAGAAAGAGTGAAAGAAAAAAAGGATAGAGACAGAGACAGAAGCAAGAGGGCTGAGGTGATTAAATGCAGTTATTTTCGGGGGTGATGCTGGAATAAAACTGTGATTTTGCTTGAAAACAACAATACCGAGAAAGTGAAGGCAAGACAGAAGAAGAGAATCTGTAGATTTAAAGTAAATGTTGAGAAACTGATTGCAGAGGAAAGATAATTTATTTGGAGATTTTGCATCAGTGCAAGATAATGCTTATTTTTTATCTACCTTAGCAAACCCCGATTTGCTGTCAATGATGTAGCTCCAGTCTTTGCCATTCAAGCTGTGTGCTAGTTTGTACTTCCTCACAAAAGCTCTGTTGTCAGCACTTGAGCTGCCCTCCAACCCTCTTGCACCCTGAGTTATTATGCCTCGGACCATCTTGGGCACACCTAGATCCACCTGCAACACAGCAAAAACACAATAAAATGCCTCTCTCCTAGGTGTGAATGGAGCTCTGGGCTCCTCAGTTTGGGACTTAATTTACATTTTTTGCAAACTTTCTCAAAGCTCTATTTTGAATGCTAGTGTCCCAGTTAAAACACAAAAAAGGTGCATATAGACATAATCACTTGGCTGGAAAAGGCTTTGCACATCAGAGATCATTTTATTTATTGCAACTGGCCACTCATTAACCCCTTCTCTGATATTAGTAAAACATATAGTACCAACTGATTGTACTGATAACTCAAAGAAAATGTGAACACAAATTAAAATAATAATCTGTCTCTTTCTAGCGGCTCTAGGTAAGTCTATAACTTACTGTGTTCAGCTAAGAAATGTGGTCATGATAAAAGTAACAACGTCAGAACAGCCAAAAAAGACCCCCAGTAGAAGCAGAAAAAGATGCTTGTTCCAAGAGATTTCCTATTATCCATATTTATTAGATTCATCACTCAGGGACAACAGGATTTAACACTTGGCTGCTTCTTGTGAACACTTTATGTCATTGATTCACTAGATGTATACTCAAGTTTTAATGTCAAAATGTATGTGGATTACACACAAGAAGTGTCATGATTTAAAACAAATTCAGGACAGATATTTTAATTACATAAAACAATCCCCCCATCTAAATAAAATGGTTCTATTTATGTGAGTGAAAACGTTTTAATTTAATCTTCAAAATGCTTCTAAAATGCATCTACAGCCAAATATTTGATTATAACATTACTACTTGGTTTCTCATAAAATGAAAGAACAACAAAACAATGAAGGACAACTTAAGCTATAAAGTCTTTGAACAATAATGTAATAATTGTATCATCTTTGATGAACCTATCTTATTGAGTTTTGATGACTTCATTAACCAGAAGGGCCTGTTAAGTGTCACATAGATGTGTAGCATTTGGAAAAGCTGCATTATCAGGTAAATATTTATAAATACTAGAACAGTTTGTTATCCACCTCACCAAACTCATATATTATTTATGCTCATCTGAAACAATACCTGATGGAACACTGAAGTAGTTACCACTATATCCTGTTTTTTACCACAGCCTACTAACATGAAAATTAGAGAGTATGTTGAAATTTGTCACATTCACAGGGTATGCCCATGTTTGGTAATGTACATTCTCAAATTTTTATGAGTAAGCCTAAGCTTACAAGGCTGCAAATTAAACTCCATGTCAGAATTCACCTAAAAGGGATTTTATTTAGAAAGATATTTTATAAATTAGCTTGCCAGCATAATGTCAGCTGACACATTAGGGAGCAAAACTGTGGATTGAATCAGAGAATAGTATGCAAAAACATCTTACTCTGGTAATAAACGTAGGACATGTTGGTCTCTATGGATAAAGTCACAAACCTGTAGCCACTCCTCGCCAGCTATAGGTTGTGTCGGGTTAGGAAACCAACCCGTACGGCTGGCGACAAGTCTAGCCGCCCCCATCGAGCCATGGATGTCTCTCATGGAGGATGCCGAGATCTGGGAGTCAGGGAGAAGCCCAGACAGCATGCCCTGCAGCTCTGAGCAGGGAGCATCTAAAAGGGAGACAAAAGAGTGACAAAATATCCTAAGTATAAAATTAGCATTTTGATATTTTTTCCAATGGTCAGAAAACAAATTTTTGTTCCAGGGTATGAGGATTCATGCTAAGATGCAGTATGAAAGGCAAGCAATTTTATTACTGGATTAATTACAAGTTGTAAAAATTAAGTGAATGGATTGGATAACTTCTAGCAAGGAGTCCACCGTAAACTATCAGCTGTCCAATATAAATAGTAGCCTAATGAGAAGTCAGGATGGAGAACATGATCTGCTAGTTAGTTAAGTTGTAGGTCCCACAACATCAAACCTGAAGTGCTGTGAGAGGTAATAAAATGCTCTTGGACTTTATGGTAATTGTTTGGTTTATCCATTTCACTACACTAGCGGCAGTTTTGTACATACTGTTTTAGTAACTCTTCAAACATTTATAGAACAAATGTTTCACCCTTATCATTTTAGTTGTATATCAGAATGCTCCACTTGTTGATTCGAGAACCCACAAACCAACTACGGGGAATTGCTGATAAGTAGGACTACCTACTTGTTAAAGAGGGAATAAGGAGTAAACTGTGCTGTACAAAGTAAAGCTACTGTCACAGTGTCTTATACTGTCATGCTTGCTAACGTATTGAAAAGCACATAGCATAGTTTTAAATGTGAGGAAATGAGAAGGAATTTGTCACTTATAATATGGACCTGTTCTGTATAATGCATGTTAATTGGGATCACAATCTGGTCTTCAGTGTCTTGCTGTATCAGGACTGTTGTTGTGATGTCACCATTTGTTTCTCTTTTCTTACCATTATTAAGGATCAACAGATTGCCTCTAAAAAAATTAAATGCTCTGAACACCCCCAAGTGGTCAGATAATTATTAGCCAAAAATAGGTCATGCGGTCACTTTCACTTTTAGGTTCAAGGTTCTCCCATGTAGAGTTTAGGGAATCTTTATCCGTGAAGACAACACAGTGTAGTTTGATATCAAATAATGGTATCACTGGGTCAATTTTCTGATAACTGAGTTGCAGTCAGTTCAGAAGCAGTGGTGCAGATGTGCAGTATACAGGGTGGGTGAGAGTTCCTGCACTTAGTCAGTGGAGTTTTCTGACACATCCAAAAAAGTCTTTATCAACCTGGCTTATCTGGTGATCTAACCTTGTATGCTACAATGTCAAATACATAGCAAGGCAATGCCAGAGTTCAATATTCCTATATTGTCATGTCTCCCTACACCATTAAAATACACAGCAGATACATGATTTTGTGATGACAGTACAACACTGAAGGATCCTAACTCTGTTAATAGGCAGAAGTCCCCATAAGAAAATTCTAAAGAGTTTCTATCTAATCATAAATGTAATAAACTTGTGGGTTCTGAAATAATTAGAAGTCAATGTTGGGCCTAATCTTTGGGTAAATAATCTTCTTTGACCTTGAAAAGATTTGTTACATCAGCTAATGTTTTACACCCTGGAGCCTCTTCCTGCTGTTTTTCCTTCACCCTGTTTCATTATTTTCCCATCCTGTGGCTGAAAAGTTGACACATAACTTTAACTGAACAGTCGGATGGACTCTGTGTGGGGAATTGAGCCAGGACTCTCCCGAATGGAAATAAGCTAAATGAAAGCATGTTGCAGATCAAAACAGTGCTGTTTATTACAGAGACAAATGCTTTTTAATCTAATAAGCCTTAAAAAATGCACATTTATGAATAATGACAGAAAACAAAGCAAACCGAACAATGTGACCACTTCTGTTTGAAGATGTACTAGGAGAATATTGGTCCAAAACAAAAATGAGGTTTAAACAACTAGAGGAGGCAAATATAGGACAAAGTAGAAGGAGCAGCTAAAGAAATAGACAAAAGGTCAAGAAGAGGGATGAAATGACAGAGTGGTGAGTGAATAGAAAGGTTGGGAGGGATGCAAGTGAAGAGAAAGAAAGAGGGGTGACAGTGATTGATGGTGACATTCTTCAGGTCTTTGAGGAAATGAATGTTTAATGCAGTGACGTTTGCAACACTGCCTCAGTATGGTAAATAATTCAGCAACAACAAAGAGTGACAGGCTCCATGAGCTCCCTCAAACTCTGCAACCCTCAGCAAAACTTATTTGCCATAGGTCTATAATTGTGTAGTTTTATATCTGCTGTTTCTGTGCCTGAGCTGCTGGTCTTTTTTAAATCGACAAAAGTCGACAAGAATATCATCTCCTCTCATCCCTGCAAAAACAGGCAGATGTAAAACACCAGCATGAGAGCTCTTAAACTCACACGCTTACACAAAGCGATACGTGCACAACAGCAAAAACAGTCAAGGTCTCACACATGCACTGAAGCCCACTTTCACCCAGCGCGTGCTCTGATGTTTCACCCACACATCAAGCTTTGTCCCTGATAACCAGCTTCCACTACAACCTGACCAGACACGAGCGCCTCACAGGCGTGGTGAGAGAAATAATAACAGGTACTGAAAATACATGATTGATAAAGAGCTGCGGTGCTAAAATAAAATGGGATTAAGGTGAGAAAGGAGCCGCTGAAGGAGGCAGGTACCAGGAAGATTTAAGTAAGGCCAGACGCAGAGAAGCAAATGAAAGAGGGCTGGTGAGAAGCGGAAATGGAAGCTGTCAGCAAAGGCGAGAGAAGGACAGAGGGAGGGAAGCCAGAATGAGGAGGAAGAAAAAAACCACAAAGACATTGAAGAAAGATGGGTGAGAGAGAAGCAGAGCAGTAGACATAAAAGTGTGATTTAAGTTAATGACATGTCACTGACTGACTGCTTTATTTCTGTCTTTATAGGACTGTGTAGGGCATTATCACATAGTGGGAGTGCGTTCAAGTGCGCGCTTGTCTGTATGTCTGTGAACAGGAACATAATGTCTGTTAGTAGATATGTTAGGTCATAAAAGTAGAGACAAATACATTTTATTGCAGCAGAACATGCTTTTTCTGCAGCTGTTTACCTCCTAACTATAAAACCCCAACATTCAAAAGAAAAACAGAACTAAGATGAATCTGTCAAGATGTTGCATTTAGTGCCCTGCAAATAAATTTATAACTTTTAAACGTTTCCACATTTTGTCACATTACAACCACAAACTTCAATGTATTTTATCTGGGATTGTATGTGATAGATCAACACAACGTAAGGAAAAATTATAAGGTGGAATGAAAATGATACAAGGTTTTCAAAGAGTTTTACAAATAAAAATCTCCGAATGTGGTGTGTATTTGTATTCAGTCCCCCTGAGTCAACCTATTGTTGACCCACCATGCTAAGATATGAATATGCTTTGATCTAAACCATTTCATTCAGCTTTGTCTGTATGTTTAGGTCCGCTGTCCTGCTGGAAGGGGAACCTACTCTACAGTCTTAAGTCTTTTACAGCCTTTCAACTGTTTTCTTCCTATATTACCTTCTATACATTTGACCAGCTTCCCCATATAAGCCAAAGAAAACCATGATGCTGCCACCGCTATGTTTCATGGTTGGGCTCAGAGTGGTGTTCAAGGTTACTTTATTGATAACCTTAGGTAGATTTGTTTTGCAGTGGATCAAAACCTTCACACATTTAAACAAAACATCTTAACACACCCACTATTCAAATAAATATAAAGTGGTCCAAGCTCCATAAATCAAATCAAAGCAGCAAATAGAGGAAGATAACAAGACTTGGATAAGTACATAAAACCAATGAGTAAAAAACATAAAACTGAAATAATATAGACTGTTAAATCCATTAAAATCCAACGAGAGTGGAAGTACCATTTTAGCTTGTTCAGTCAGTAACAAGCAGTCGAAACAAAACTTTAAATGGTCCTGCATGTATGGGCTAGAACAGTCTAATGTTTCACCTTAGGATGATAGGCCAAAAAGTTTTGTTTTGGTATCATCTAGATAGAACCCATTCTTTTGGTGTGTTTATGTCTTCCCTAAATAGCTTGTGGCAAACTCGAAACAGGGGTTCTTCAACAATGACTTTCTTCTTGTTACGCCTCTATAAAAGCCATTTTTGCCATGTGCACATCTAATTGTTGTCCTGTCAACAAATTCATTATTATTTTATGGTTATGTTTATGGTTCTCTGCAGCTCCTCCAGGGTCGACATGTACCTCTGGCTGCCTTTCTGAGAAATGCTCTCCTAGCCTGCCCTGTCACCTTAGGTGGACAGCCATATCTTGGTAGGTCTGCAGCTGTGGTGTATTCTGTTCACTTTTCAGATGAACAGGGCTTTTACAACCTAGCAAATTTCTACCTGCGCTTTCTGTTAATGCGGACTATTCTCTAATGTCCTCTAACTAACCTGTGAGGCCTTCACAGAACATCTGTATTTATACTGAAATCAAACTACACAGCGAATGCAATTGGTTGCCCTAGATTTAATTTAAGGGTATCAGATTGAAGGTGTCTGAATTATGGTGCATGCCATGCTTTTCAGATTTTTATTTGTGAAATGCTTGAAAACCACATATGATTTTGTTTTCATACAGTTTTGTATAACTTTGTGTTTGTCTGTCACATGAAGTTCAAATAAAATACATACATCTTTGTGTTCGTGATGCAAAAAGTTCAAGTTGTATAAGATCTTTTGCGAGGCTTAGCTGCTTAGCTCCATGATGGATTGCCAAAAGTGCCAGAAATGGAAAATGGGCACACGAAAACCAGAAAAAAAGGTGTGTTGGATGTGATCTCACGGTTAAAATAGTGCGAAAAATAAGGTGAAATATAATGCAATTTGAGAACGTTAAAATATAGTAAAAAATAGATAAGAGTGCAGGCAGGATGGCTGATATATATATATATATTCCACCATCCTTGTCATTCATATTGTTTTGGTGTGATTGTGATTTGTGTGGGTGCTGAAATAGCCCTCCTGGATAAAAGCATATCTGTCCCCCTCAATGGCCACAATAATGGCACCAGGGATAGGCCCTAACTTAATAATGATACAGCACTCACTCACACACACACACACACACACACACACAAAGAGTGAGACAGACCCAGTCAAATGACGTGAAAATCCCATCTTTTACAGTTTCTCTACACACACGCACACACACAGAGAGTATAATTAAGTTTGATCTATTTATAGTATTGAGCTGATTATTCTGGTTGAAATCATGTTTGTTTGTCAGGGCTGCAGATGAAAGCTGAGAGCCTGTTACTCTCTGATGTTATCACCCACACATGACACTCTAGTATTATTCTATTAGGACCAAGTGTGTCTCTTTGTGTGTGTGAAAGAGAAATCCATGAGTGGGAGTCAGCGAAGGGGGATATGGATATGAAAGAGCGAGGGCAAGAGTGTGAGTGCACAAGAGTGGGTGTGTTGTGGAAGAGAAAAAGAGATAAAAGTATGAACTGAATTTTCATTAGAATATACACACAAGAAGAAAAGAACATTCCTTCCTCTTTTGCCTGGTCTTTTCCAGGGAATGTTTTCTAAGAAAGGTATTTTTGCTCGGACCCAACCTTCTCACCCATACTGTGACTTATGTGGTCTCAAATGACAAAATTCCCTCTCTAAATTGTGACGCTCATACAAGTGAATTTTTTGACATGTTCAAAGAAATCTGCTGCAGCCTGGCTTTGCTGGAGTCACCTTGAACATGATGTCGCATTGAAAGTATAGGAAGGTGATAATGTAGCGTTACATGTTTAAAGCCACATCTCTTAAATGTCATAGTAATGCAAAGCAGATACGTAATAGAGTATTACCTGTTATCTGACAGCCGTAGAGCTCGAACCGTAGTGCAATACCCTTCATCCACGTCTGAGGTCTGATTCGTACGAAGCGTGTCAGGACCGGTTGAGGGATGCGGTTGAGAACCACCTCTGTGGCATCAGTGTTGGCATGGAATACCTGTGGATGGAAAATAACAGATAGGTTAATATTTATTTTACATTGTTACCTATGATCCAAATATGGAAAGTTTCATGAAGCAAAACCATTTGTTGGAAAAACTGTGATGTTTTTCCTTCCTGGAGAAGGACAATTCGTGGAGGGTCCGGTTGTGCGATATAGTCTGGTTAGTGGCTATATCATTGCCAGTTGTAATATGACCCACGATGGAGTTTCTAATTTTTGCCTGTTTTGTCAGCTCAGACAAACAGTTGTGTGGCTGTTTTGCAGTGTCAGGGCATATTTGCGCAATGAATGCGAAATAAATGCTACATTATTTTTCTTGCATAAATGACTTATCTGGTTGGAGATTTCTAAAAATCTACAGATCTGTTTTTTAGTGTAAGACTGGTAGTTTCTGTAAAATGTTTCAATTGCAAAAAATCCCTGCTGGCATTTATTTAGATTTTAGTTAACTAATAAGTGACAAAAGTCTAACTTCTGATTTATGACTGTGGTTCTTAATAAGGAGTTGTTTTAATTAAGAAAGGGGTGGGAATGAGGGAGGGGTGTGAGTCGTATTTCAACCAAAAAGCCCTGAGAACTTTAATCTCTAGGGACTCTTTTCAAGGGAGCTAAAAGATTATTTCCATCCTGAATCTTCATTTCTCTGAGGTTTAGTGTTTAAATTAAATGGATGTGTCTCTCCTCACTGTTATTCTGCTTATGTCAGCCTGTTCTAACTGGTTTTACTCATTTCTACTGATTGTTTGTGGACACTCTCTGAACACAGATGATAATTAATAGACTACTGATTCAGATTATTTTTATCGATAATTTCTTTACATTATTTTATTATCTCATAAAAGAATCTTATCTCATCTTCAGTCAGAAAAAAACTTCTTGGTTGAATGAAAACAAATTCAAATCTAAATCTGCCAGGGCTATGGGTATGTAAATGAAATGTTTGCTGTTTATGTACACAAAATGTGCATATTGTATTTAAATTATGTCGTTCTTAGTTTTGTTATCCTTTCTGGAATATTGCATTGATGTGTTTGATAAATGTTGTGTTTTACATTCTTTATAGTTAGCTGCAAACAGCTCTAGTTCAAACAGAAGGTTGTGGCTTAACGACGCCAACAGAACCACACCACCCAGTTATGTATTTACATTTTATAACAAATGATGATGTTTTATGTGTTTTCATTTTTCTAGTATTTTGCATTAGGCGTATAGCTGTATTATTTAGAACACTGCTGTGTTTTCATATGTCAAAATTTAACCACAGGTCCAAATATTGTTGTTTTTTGGGACTACACGGACAACTACTAGAGAAAAAAGTGTGACCCACCAGAAGAGTTCACCATTCCAGGGACCAGAAATGTTTTCCTTCTTTTCAAGGTTGGCATGATAACACCAATAAAATTCTCATGTCTGTCAGTTAAATATGAAAGTGAAATCTAAGTGTATTTGCCTAAAAAACTAATGGGGAACCATGAGATCACCGCTGTGGTTAACTTTATAGCTGTAAAAAAACATGATTTTATGAGTTACAGTTACATTAGTTACAGTGTTTCTTCTAACTTCCTTAAGCACACACTGCCTTTAGTAAATGTATAAAATGAATGGAGTCTGTCGACAAAGCGAGGAATGAGCTCAAAGGTTTACTTCCACACTCCTGCGCACAATCTGAGGGGACGCAGTGTGTGATAAATCAAAGATGTAAGTATGTGGAGAGGAAGCCTCTTCTCACGTCCTCTTGACTCAACCACACACATGCAGGAAAACATCCCTAACTCCTCACGCACACAGTGCAAAGATAAACACTCTCTGTCACCCTTCAGTGAACAAACACACACTGCTGCACTACATCCAGACACAATGGCCACTGCTCACACACAGACAGTTTCTCTTTCCTTACATGTTGCCCACGGAGCCTCAGCACACAGAAAAACACACATGCTAAAACAGATTTCCTCTGAAAGTGAGCACATATACAGATAAAAAGGAAACTGAATGCAAGTGCACATGACCAAAAGCACCCTTTTTTTGTCTCTTGACATCTCGACTTCATATCGCCGTCTATCTGACAAAGTGTCAAGTCTTCCCCCTCTCGCTCTCTCCCTGGCAGCCATCTCAACTGGAAAACACAGCTGGGCTTCTGCTTTTCTGCCCTCCACTGTCTGTCTCTTTGACAACTCTATCTTCCTCCCTGCCTAGATGATTTACTACTGTAACTTTAAGTGGAAAGGAGAGACTCTTTTGTGCAATGTAAGACTGGTTTGCAAAAGTATTCGCATCCTTTGAACATTTCATGTTATATTTAGTCATTTTTGTGATAAACCAACAGAAAGTACAGCATATTTGTGATGTGGAAGGAAAACAATGCATGCTTATTAACTGTTTTCTTTCAACGATGACTCTCTTCTTTCCATCTTCCACAAAGAACAGATTTGTGAAGTAGATGTGTAGAAGTTGTCCTGTTAAGTGGCACGCAGGTGGAGGCCATTTACAGATGAATACAAATGCATCCCACACTTTTATATTTTTCTTTCTAGAACATTTTGAAAACTTGGACCTTTTTTTCACTTCAGTTATGAGGTACTTTGTGTTGGTCTATTGTATAAAATCCAGATAAAACCCTTTGAAGTTTGTGGTTGTTATGTGACAAAATGCAAGGACATGCAAGGGGTTTGACTATTTTTGCAAAGATGCTTTACAATTAGGTGGATGACTCTAGTTAATGTATTTATTACAGAGAAAGGTGAGCTTTATTTTACTGAGTTAAAAGGCATTTAATTACTTGCTTGGTTACACATTTATAGGTGTTTTGTTTTACGGTGTGTATGTGTGTCTCAGTGTTCAGGATTTCTTATTTTCCTCCTGTTCTGTATCAGTTAAAACAACAGGGCCCGTCAGGGAGGAGGCAAGATATGGATGAAGGGAGTCTCTGACTGGAAGGAACAGAAGCAAGCCACTGGGCCAGCTGGGAACTGAACCCGTGACCCAGTGGGTGAATGCTGCAAAGTTACCCCCTGTGACCTCATGTCCCTATAAAGACCTTCATCCTGGAAACCGTGACCACCTAAACGATGGAAAATTGCCTAAAGGCCATACAAGAATTGATGGGATTGTGGTACAGGCTGTAATTACAAGTGTGAGAGTGTGTCGGTTTGTGTGTCGATGTGTAAAAGTGTAATTATGAGGTCTCACTCTGAGGAGTTTAGGGCTGCTGGGTGCTTTCTGATTTCCCTTGGTGCACAAAGAAACATTTCCTCAGCTCATGTACACACACTCACA
This sequence comes from Crenichthys baileyi, assembly GCA_036173005.1. Taxonomy (NCBI): domain Eukaryota; kingdom Metazoa; phylum Chordata; class Actinopteri; order Cyprinodontiformes; family Goodeidae; genus Crenichthys; species Crenichthys baileyi. The sequence goes on from JAHHUM010002672.1 coordinate 308,360, forward strand.
TACTGTATTGAGTCATTGTGCACTTGCACGTTCATCTGAAAGTCTATCCTTATTGCTGTCCTTTACAGGCTCTCAACTTCCAAGTGTAGAGTATCAGTGAGCATGACGGGCCCCTAAGTGCTGTGTACAGGCTCTGCTTTGACAAGAATCTAGATTCTAAATTATTTGCTGTGTTCAGGGTCAACAGAGTTGCAAGCCAAGCTGCAACTCTGTTGTGTGTGTGTGTGTGTGTATATATATATTATATATATATATATATATATATATATATATATATATAAATAAAAAACATACTAAACATTCAAATATAGCAGGAGTTTATCTCTTTCATTAAAATAATATTTTTTTCTGTCCTAGCTCCCAGGTTGCAGTAAGAGTCCACAGAGAGGAAAAGTAACAGGATATGGAGCATTCCTTGGGGTCTGAACTCCTAGATTCACTTTTAGCAGTCTCTTCCTAGAGGGCATCTGTAACAATTAGCTAATGAACTACACCTGTGACCTGGCTCAGGTTGTGAACTGCCTGTGCAAGTCCGTCAGCATTTGCTAAGCGTCTGGGGTTTCCAACACGGGATGAAGGAGCTGAAATTTAATGTATTTTGCTGAGATTTTATGTGATGGTTTAGGATAAATTGGTACATTCATGTGACGTTGAAGGAAAATATGAATGGTTCCAAAATCTTTTACAAATAATCAGAAAAAGTGTCCTAAAACTCTTTCATCATTGTAACCAATTGTCCTCAGAAGCCACCTAATTTGTAAATGGTGCTCACTTGTTCACTTAGTGAACAAACAGCATCATAAAGATTAAGGAACCCAGCAGACATGACAGAGAGGAAGTTCAGTAGAAGTTTAAAGCAGCACTAGCTTTTTTAACAATATTACAAGCTTTGAACATCTTATTGAGTACTGATTAATTAATCATTCAAAACTGGAAAGAGTATGGCACAACTGCGACCTTACAAACATAATTCAATTTACCTAAACTTACAGGCTGAGCAAGGAGAGTGGCCAAAAGGACCAAAAGGTAACTTAGGAGGAGCTGCAGAAAATCACTGCTCAGGTCAAGGATTCTGCCAAGGGAAAACAATTAGTTGTGCTCACCACAACTGGTCTTTATTGACGAGTGGGGAAAACAAAGCCATTGTTGAAAGAAAGTCTTCTAAAGCCCTTTTTTACAACAAGCAATGCTGGAGACAGAGCAAAAACATGGAAAAAGGAGCTTTGATCAGAGGAGATCAAAATAGATTTTCCTGGCCTTCATGCATAAGGTTATGTGTGGAAGAAAACTAATGTGAAACATTATCCCAAACACAACAGCTACAACGGAATGGTTTAGATCAAAGCATTCATATGCTAGATCTGGTCAAAGTCCAGACCTAAATCTAATTGAAAATTTGCAGCAAAGCTGGAAAACTGCTGTTTGCAGACACTCGCCATCCCATCTGACTGAGTTTAATCTATTTTGCAAAGAATGGGCAAAAATTTCAGTCTTTAATGTGCAATGCTTGTAGAGACATACCTCAAAATACATGTAGAATGAAAGACATCTATACAAATGCAGGCCACACTTTGTCATTTTATAAACAAATTTGAAAACCTCTATCATTTCTATTTAATTTCACTATGATGAACTACTTTGTGTTTATCCATCCCATAGAATTCCAGTGAAATACATTGAAGTTTGTGGTGCAAGGCACTGTATGTTCAGGGTACCTTGTTCTAGTTAAACAACAAAAGGGTGAGTAATGGTATTACGTGTATAACTAGAGGAAACTAAAATGAGAAATGAATACGTTCATCTCACCTATATTGAAATACAGGTGTGTGTGTGTGTGTGTGTGTCGGGAGCCTGTAGGGCCACAGTCATTCATCCGGAGTCGACCCACATAGACCTGCTGAATAATGCAGATGTCCGTGCTGACTGTGCTCTGTATGTATGTGTGTGCATCAAGTTATAAAATAGTAAAATGCCTCCCACATCTCCTCCTATTTCCTCACACCAGGACAAATACACACTTCAGGGACTCCAGGGAGGTTACCTCTCTATGACAGCTAAATCCCGGTGTGTGTTTATGACAGCACACAAGTCCCTAAGACTAAATTACCGTTGGCACCTTTGTAATATCTCCCTTTGTCTTGTTTCTCTCTTCTGTTTTCAGCTTTTCTCTCTCCATTTGTCACTGATTCGTCTTTCCCCTTCTTTCTGCTTCTCCCTCACCTTCCAACCTTCCTTTCTCCACTCTGTCGTTTTATTTTCTTTCCCCCTCCTGACATGCTTCCAGGCTGTGTTGCTGAGACCTCCAATATATCCAGAGGGATTTGTGGTCAACACCCCTGTCTGCTATTCTCATTATTCCCGCTCTCCTTGCCTCAATTCATCCATCCATCTCTCTCTCTTTTGCTCTGTGATTCCCTTATGAACACTTCTTCCCGCTGTCAGCCTGTTCCCTTCACTCACCTCGCCCCCTCTGAACCTCGTTTTGCTCCCTTTGGGTTCCAGCTCTCTTCCACCCTATTCACAGCTGAAACGTTTTATCAGTTTAATGTTTGACAAACTAACATTTGGTGCTTTATTTCCTTTCTGTTTTCCAAATATTATTAGTTTTTTTTTTTATTTCAAAGTACCTTTCCCTCCTTTCTCAAGTTGCCTTACTTCATCCATCATTGTTCCTCTGGAATAAAGGGGTTTTTATGACTCGACTTGGGTCCAGTGGTGCAATGACCACAGCATTTCCCAGCATTTCTGAGGACTACATGACAACTGGAAAAAAAAAAGTCTCAAACAATTTAGAATACAAGCTGAATGTCTCGATGTGGGACCTTATCTTTCTAATGTCATGTGAACAACATGCATAACCAGGTCTGGGACTGCTTTGCTGCTTCATGACCAGAATGACTTGTGGTGATTCTTGAAATCATAAATTCTGCTCTCTACCAGAAAGTCCTGAAGGAGATTATGTATTCATGAACTGAAGCACACCCGTAAGTCCACCTCAGAATGGATAAAAACAAAAAAATGAAGGTTTAAGAGTGTCTTTTTAGAATGGACTTAGATCCAGTTGAGATAATGCCACATTAAATACGCAATTCAAAAAGAAATACCCTCAAATGTGGCGTTATTATACCAAATCTCCAAAAATGAATCTTTGGTCTTAACTAAGCAGGTGAAATAATGTGTTTGTGACATGTGCCTTGTGTAATAAACAAACAACCATCTAAACTGTATCCCGAACGTCTGTGTAGAATTACCCTGCTCAGGTTGGACCAGTGTCTCTAGTTTTTGAAAACACCTGATATTAAAAACAGTCCAGACTCTTTAATCACTCTAAATGCAAATCAAACAACAACTTTAGTGCCATATAGGCAGAAGGAAGCAAATTTGCTAAAACGTGGTACAATACACCTTTCTCTGTGCTTTATAAGGTAAAAGTTTTTTTTGTCTATAGACCCCAATCAAATCTCCCTTCCGTGTTGTATGGCAAACACTGCTTACACCCTGTAATACACACAGGGAATATGCAGATTAGCAAAGAAAACATTTTGTTGTATTTCTTTTTTAATTTGTACCAACCCCAAGGCTGTGGTGCCCTGGGATGTGAGGCATGTCATTCACATTAAAAAACGCCTTTTATTGTAGCCATTACTGTTACAAACGTGTTCCAAAAACTATGTTTTTTAGTCTTGAAATTTTGGATAGCAATTTTTTGCCCGGCAGCTTTGTTCTACTTTGTTGTGAAAAAAACACCTGTGTACCTCATGGTGCAGAAAAACTAACTATTAATATTTCTCTGTGTATTTTAGCCAATATTATGTGTTTTAAATGCTTTTGTTTGTTTTTTGAAGGAATGCACTTTACCTTGTAATATAGAATCTCCAAGTGGGAACAAATTATGTCTGAACATCATCTTCTAACTTAAAAAGTCCGGTCGAGTTTACATGTTCCTTTTGGCTGAAAAACGGCATTAAATGACATTATCAAAATCATAAAAGATCACATAAATCATCAGGATGCTGTGACTTTGTGACAACAGCACCACCCCTATGGGCTGCCTCCCAGATGTTTGAGTGACTAGAGTAGGGTTCAGTGAATGGTTTATTAAGAGTCACTCATCTGAGACAAATGTTACATGCAAGAAAAATTAGGTTGTAGACACCCATTTATAAGTATGCATGTTTAATTTCTGCATTTACAAGCAGAATATGTGCAAAATGTGTCTGTTTTAGCACAATATCTTCATCTGTAATTTTTTAACCTTGTGTCTCTCATCAATTGAAAATTTTTGCTTTTAAACACTAATTAGCAAATTATTTAAGAACACTTCTAAGCATAATAGCAACTTAACACAAAAGCAGTCGGTGTAGGCAGCAAAAATGTGCCTGCCTATTTCACAATGACGTTCTTAGACGCATGAAGAACCAGAAGAAAGTATAAATGATGGAGTGCTGAGGGACAGAAACAACGAGGGGTGGAGAAAGTGGAACAAGGAGAATGCAGACATGAAATAAAGTCGGATGTAGAGATTTTAGGGAAAACAGTGATGGAAAGTAGAAAATAAAAATGTCAAGAAAAACACTCATAGTTAATTACAGTATTAAAGATTTTTTCACCCTTTTTCACAAATAGTCTGAACATTTGTTAAAAAAGAACTAAAAAGCAGGCGTGTAGGATAGTTAATATAAGTATTTCAAGCAAAGACTCAAATAAAAACAAAACCTTTATGACCATGAGGCTCAGCTAGCATGGCCTGAACCAGGATCTGTTCTACCTCATGAAAAACAACTTCTTCATTCATCCAGTAAATGCAGATGCAGCATCGTACACATTCAAAACCACCTTGGTATGAAACACAGTGATAACACAACTTGTCTGTTTCCGGCTGAGTGATTTATAACATCAATGACGTAGTCATGTGTGTACAATGTAAGATGATAGACGTTGTTAGTATTCAAGGTTTTGTGCTTACTAGTTGTCTGGAGTGTACCAGCTAAAGGAGGACATCATATTACCCAAAATGCTGATACCCCTAATATTAGCCACGTAGTAGTAGCGGGTTTCTTTAAAGAACTTAAACTCATCATAACAATATGAAACAATGTTATATTTTGGGATTAGTTCTACTAATTCTACTTTTAACCCCCTGACTGCACAAATACTCCAGTCAGGCTTTTATTTACATGAAATTTGCTGCGCTAAGTGAATCTCGTTTCATGAGTCATATAAAATTTTATCTTTAGTTAAGCCAGGCTGCCACAGATTTTCTGGACATCTTAAATAATTCTGGATTATCATGTATACTGCACATGTGCGCCACTGCTACAGCATTTACAAAACAGCTACTCAAATCACAACAATAGTATGCCTAAAATTTAAACTGAAATCGACAGCACAACCAATTTTCTATATTTTACTAATTTGGATAATAATTATCTGACCAGCTGATCTTTGAACATAAAATAAGGAAAACAAAACACTGCAACACTGACGTCACCACAAAAGTTACATACCCAGTCCTGAAACACCTAAAAACTTTAATTCTTATGGGTAAATACACAGTACACCTTAGGTGTTGCTTTAATTTCTTTGAGCAGTGTAATATAAACGGCAGAAAAAATCCAGAGACTTTTTGTTTTCTGACAACTGCATAATAAATTCACTCTATATGTGCAGAACAAAAGAATGAAAAAAGTCGATGTTAACTGATGTTAAATCTCAGTGACCTGAGAAAAAATTGCTTTTTTAAATAGTCACAGTTTACCTCATAGAAATAAAAAACAAATGTCAACTACTTCATGTTCATTAAATGTAAATTTAGCTTAAACTTTTTCACTGTTAAGGGTGTGCATTAACGTATACAATTTAAATTTATTTGACATACACATTAATTCATTTGTGGTAATTCAATTCAATTCAGTTTATTTATATAGCGCCAATTCACAAAACATGTCGTCTCAAGGCACTTCACAAAACTCAGGTACATACATTCCAATTAGTCCTAACCATTGAACAGTGCAGTCAGATTCAGTTATTTATTCAAATTGGATAAAAAGTTTTTCTATCTAAGGAAACCCAAGAGATTGCATCCAGTCAGTGACTTGCAGCATTCCCTCCTCCTGGATGAGCATGTAGAGACAGTGGACAGTCACTGGCGTTGACTTTGCAGCATTCCCTCATACTGAGCATGCATGTAGCAACAGTGGAGAGGAAAAACTCCCTTTTAACAGGAAGAAACCTCCAGCAGAACCAGGCTCAGTGTGAGCGGCCATCTGCCACGACCGACTGGGTGCACAACGCTTACTATCACAATAAATAAATGAGTAATTAATTATATTCCACATAGGTTTGGTCAGTCATCCTCAGTGAGGACAGGCCGTGTTTTTAAGAAGAAATAGTTCACATTCATTTAATTTATTTATATAGTGTAGTCTAACAACAAATGTTGTCTCAAGGCACATCTGAAAACGAATGATCCAATTTAGTGACATGGATTTGATTTTGGACCAAAGTGCAGACAGTGATGAAGGAGCCACAAGGTGAGATCAACGATTATTTAATGAGTGTAACAGAAGAAACCTACAACCAGTGGAAACACTGGCAGCAAAACAGAGTGACATCAGGGTTGGAATCGGGTTAGCAATCAGGAGGAACCAGTGGCAAACAATGAAAACCAGAGAGCTTAAATACTGAAGGAAGTGGAGTGTGGACCAGTGAACTAGGAGAAAACTAATCAGGAGAGTATGAGACATGGAGCCCAGCAATACAGAGGGAAAGTGAATACTTAGCATGACTGAGCAGTTGGTGTGCAGTGCAGGGAGGTGACCAGAAAACATCTAAGTAAAAAATGACTAGAGTTAAGAACATAGACAGGGAGGAACCAGATCTATAAGAAAATATATAAGCACCCGGGAATCCAGAAAGTAGTCTAAACACAGGAATTATTCATGAACCTAATTCACTAAGAATAAGCTGACATAACAGTGACTGAAGAACACAAGCAGGGAAGTGCAGAGAAACCAGCAGAGAACTAAAACTCAAAACCTAACAGAGGCGGGTTGTGACATTTAGATACTGAAATATGAAATCAATTCCATCCAATAAATTTGACAGATTCAAATTCATTTACAAACATTCCTAGTTATAAATGCAGTCAAGCTAAGTTTATTACACCAACTGGTAAAAAAGCTGTATATCAAAGAGCAAACAGTTCTATAACTCTAAATACTTGGTTTACATCCATAATTTCACAATGAGATAATGATACTCAGAACTAGATTTAATTAAGTGACTGAAAGTCCGGATTATCCGTTTACTGCACAGCCTGACGAACCAGTGAGCTAAAAGGGTCATTCAGACCAACGCCGACTGTTTTCAACCACAAACTGCTGCTGATTTATTCTAGACACACACATTTGCCTATTTTGTGTTTCTGATGGTCTTCCTCTCAAGGTGGCTTTCCGGGATTATTGGGGAATCAAGGGGGATTATGGGTGGTGACACCAGCGACTAATCTTGAATCACTTGTCATTAATCTGTTTTGCATATTGGATTTTTTTCATTGTTTCATACCGTAGTCTGGTGTCAGGATGTCATTAAACTGCAGCTGCACGACATGTAAAACAGTTTACAGTTTCTGTAAATCTTAATTACAGCGAAAACCCTACACTTTCTGCAAATATTTTTATGCTTACTGCGATGATAAAAGATGCAAACTTCTGACTTTTACTTCTCTAAATCTTATTTAGCTGCTGAGCACATTAGGAGACTGAATTAAAAAAAAACTTCTTTAGGTTCTTTTCACACAGTCATTCCCACATGTTTCATTTCCTTCAATGTTTTATCCATTTATCATTTCTCTGGGAGTTCTATGGGATCTTTAGCCCACAAAGAGACCCCAGATGGTCACACTAAGCAAAATACACGCATCTGCTAGTGCGTATATTCATCAGTGTTCGTTAAGGAATAAGGGTTTACAGCACAAGGCTAGACGTGGCGATAGACCACAGTGTGACCACAGAGATGGGGAAGAATGGCTGCAATGGAAAAAAAAAACAGCCACAGCCACTAAATACTCCTCTAATTAGATTACTTTTTGTAACCAGTAAGACTGAAAATACTGCCTGGTTTGTTTCTTCTTTGAAACCACCAGACTGCAGCATGCTCGCTGAAGATATATCATGATTTTACACCTCTAGCAGAAACAACTCAGAGACCTGCCTAGCCATGTTTCCATTCAGCCTGGCTCTGACCAGAAAGTAACATGAAACAGATGTGATGCAAAAAACAGAATGAAGAAAGTATAAATGTATTTACAGTCAATGCCGCTTCGAACTTGAAGATATGACTTGGTTGTAAACCTTTAAACAGCACCAGCTGAATGACAGTTGTACAGCTTTAATTGGGGACACTGGGTAAAAGTTTGAGCTTGTGGTCAATTACAGCTGCATATGGTGTGTTGCAAGTGGTGGAGAATTGTAAAGTGGAATGAAAAGGGCACATGATCACATAACATTTTACAAATAAAATATTAAAAACTCTTGGATGGACTTATATTCATTGATAAATATTTTGTAGAACAACCTTCTGTTGTAATTAATCCTGCAAGCCATTTGGGATGTCTTTACCAGCTTCTACCAGCACATCTTTGACAATTCTTTGCAAAATAGTTCAGACTCTAACCAAATTGATGGACAGCATCAGTTTTCAAGTCTCGCCACAGATCTATTAATGGATGTGGGTCTGGACTTTGGTGAGGCCATGACTTTTTTTAAGAACGGCTGTCTTTTTGCCACTCTTCCATAACAGGCCAGATTCGTGGAGTGCTCAACCAGCGTTTGCCCTGTCTGCTACCTGAGCTCTGGATTTACACAGCTCCTGCAAAGCTACCTTAGGCCTCTTGGATGCTTCTCTGATTAATTCTCTGTTTTCCTGGCTTCTCAGTTTAGGTGGACGGCCATGTTTAAACATGATTGAGCAGTTTTCTCATAAAAATAAACACAACTCAGACTAAAAAGAAAAATAAAACAATTAAATGTGGCCTACTGAACATAAGATCTCTCTCTTCAAAGACATTGTTAGTTAGTGACCTGATTTCTGACAATCAGATTGATTTATTTTCCCTAACAGAAACCGGCTGCAGCAAGAGGATTATGTTACTATAAATGAGTCAACTCCTACTAATTATTTATATTTTCACATTCCTCGAAATACTGGGCGAGGAGGAGGAGTAGCAACCATCTTTCAGTCCTATTTATTGATTAGTCCCAGACCAATCAATAGCTACAACTCTTTTGAATATTTAATCCTTAGTTTTCCTCATCCAAATTGCAAAGCACTAAAACCACTTCTACTTTTAATTGCAAAGCACTAAAACCACTTCTATTTTTTGTTTTGTACCATCCACCAGGCCCTTACTCTCAATTTTTAGATCAGTTTTCAGACCTTTTATCTGATTTAGTGTTAAATACAGATAAAGTTATTATAGTGGGGGATTTTATCATTCATGTTGACACTGAAAGTGATAGCTTAAATATAGCCTTTAATGCTATCTTAGACTCAATTGGCTTTGCTCAAAACATTAACAAACCTACCCACCTTTGTCTTTATTCTCTGGACCTTGTGCTGACATATGACATTGAGTGTAAAGACATAATATTTTCTCATAACCCTGTCCTGTCTGACCATTTCTTAATAACCTTTGAGTTTAATTTAACCGAGTACTCCACACCTGAAAGAAAATTTCATTATAGTAGATCATTATCAGATGATGCTGTAACAACCTTTAAAGAATCTGTTCCACTTTTAATCTCCTCAATATCACAGAAAAGCACAGTGGAGGGCAATAATTTTGTTTCTTCCCCTTCACAAATTGATTCTCTTGTTCATAGTCTTACTTCATCATTGCGTGGTGCATTAGACAATGCAGCCCCCTTGAAAAAAAAGGTAATTATTCATAGGAGGCAGGCTCCTTGGTTTAGTTTAGATCTGCGTACTTTAAAGCACAATGTTAGAAAATTGGAGCGAAAATGGCGCTCTACACAACTAGAGGATTCCTACTTAATCTGGAAAAATAGCCTACTGTTGTATTAAAATACACTTCGCCAAGCCAGAACAGCTTATTTCTCATCATTAATAGAAGAGAACAAGAATAATCCTAGGTTTCTCTTTAGTATAGTTGCTAAACTTACACAGAGTCATAGCTCTGTTGAGCCATCCATTCCCTTAGCTCTCAGCAGTCATGACTTTATGGGATTCTTCTTAAATAAAATTGATTCTATTAAAAAGAAAATCTTGACATACTCCCGAAGATGATTACTTCATCCTCAGCAAGTGAGACAACATTGGAAATAACTGTAGAACCTGATCTGTGTTTGGACTGATTTGATCCTGTGGAGCTTCCCCTGAGTTTACAGAAATATTATCTTCATCTAAACCTTCAACTTGTATGTTAGACCCAATCCCAACCAAAATTATTTAAGGAAGTGTTCCCTCTGATTACCAGCCCCATTTTAGATATGATTAATATATCTTTAGTAAATGGATATGTACCACAGGCTTTTAAGGTAGCTGTAATTAAACCTTTACTTAAGAAACCTTCGCTTGATCGAGATGACTTGAAAATTACAGACCTATATCCAATATTCCATTCTTATCTAAAATTCTTGAGAAAAATAGTTGCTAATCAAATGTGTGAGCATTTACACAGCAATGACCTGTTTGAAGAGTTTCAGTCAGGCTTCAGAGCTCATCATAGCACTGAAACAGCTCTGCTGAAAGTCACTAATGATATTCTTATGGCCTCAGATAATGGAGTCTGTGTCTGTACTGGTTCTGTTAGATCTCAGTGCAGCATTTGATACAGTCGACCATAATATTCTCTTAGAAAGGCTGGAATATGCTGTAGGGATCAGGGGAACAGTGCTAGGCTGGTTTAAATCTTATTTGTCTGACAGATTCCAGTTTGTTCATGTAAATAATAAATCATCTTTAAACTCCAGGGTTAATTGTGGAGTACCACAGGGTTCGGTACTTGGGCCAATTCTCTTTACTATATATATGCTTCCAATAGGTCAAATTATCAGGCAGCATAGGATAAATTTTCACTGTTACGCTGATGATACTCAGCTTCTAAATTCAGACAAGACAGAAGTTGTCGTCTTTGGACCGGAGTCTTTAAAAAAGAAACTGCTTAGTCAATCACTTAACCTGGATGGCATTAAACTGACCTCCGGTAATAAAGTAAAAAACCTTGGTGTTATTGTTGAACTTTTTGATCTGATTGTTCCATATGTTGCTAACAGGGCACTTCGTTCTCAGACTGGTGGTTCCTAGAGTCTCTAGAAGTAGAAAGGGAGCCAGATCCTTTAGTTATCAGGCTCCTCTCCTGTGGAACCAGCTCCCGGTTTTGGTCCATGAGGCAGACACCCTGTCTACTTTTAAGGCTAGGTTTAAAACTTTCCTTTTTGATAAAGCTTATAGTTTGAGTGGCTTAGTTTATCAGGGAGGGAGCCTTCCTCCCTCCCTGTTGGATGGAGTAAGGGGGAGTCAGGTTTAGCCTAAACTGGCTCAGTTATGGTTGAGGTGCAAACACACCCTCCATCTCTGCTACCTGTATAACCCCTTCTCTTTTCCAGTGGTTATAATCAGTCTGACAGAGAGAGGTATCCCAATCCTTGTGGTTTTTAGTATAACAATGACGATCAGTGGGACCCTTTGTGGGGTGCCTTGAAACGACATTGTTGAACATAAGCGCTGTTTAACTAAATAATCTGAACTGAAACTTTCTGTGTAGTTATGCTGCTATAGGCTTAGGCTGCTGGAGGACATAATGACCACTTTAACCCTCTTCGCTACATTCTCACACTACTCTCCAATTTTGCATTATTTGCTGCTATTTCAGGTTTTAACTTTGTTCTCTCTCTTTTCTCCTCCTAGAAGCTACACCTGGCCTGACTCTGTGTCTACCTGTGACACCTTTCTGGAGAGGGGCATCGTCCGAGCTTCTGCTGGAAACAGCTTAATGCTCACCCTCTACCGATGTTCCAATTCGCCCTGTCTTTCAGTGTTTAACCCTTTCTCTCTCCTAGACATGGCGATTGACTGAGCTTTTACTGTAACTAATTATATGTGCTCTCTTTCAGACTCTAACCTTGAAAACTGGCTCAGAGTTTTATAGTTCTTTCTTTCTAGATGAAACGACTAAAGGAGCTACATCCATTAACATTTACTTTTCCTTCCCATAGAAAGTACTCCTGGATCAGTGCTTCTTTGTTCTCTTTGTGTCTCTGCTCTGTTCTCTCTAACCCCCAGTTGGTCGTGGCAGATGGCCGCTCACACTGAGCCTGGTTCTGCTGGAGGTTTCTTCCTGTTAAAAGGGAGTTTTTCCTCTCCACTGTCGCTACATGCATGCTCAGTATGAGGGTTTGCTGCAAAGTCAACGCCAGTGACTGTCCACTGTATCTACATGCTCATTCCGGGAGGAGGGAATGCTGCAAGTCACTGACTGGATGCAATCTGCTGGGTTTCCTTAGATAGAAAAACTTTTTATCCAATTTGAATAAATAACTAACTCTGACTGCACTGTTCAATGGTTAGGACTAATTGGAATGTATGTATCTGACTTTGTCCAACATGTGTCTGACATGTGTTGTGAATTGGCGCTATATAAATAAAACTGAATTGAATTGAATTGAGACAGTAAAAGCTTTTAATGTTTTATTATAAGTAAGTACAGCTTCTCACTGTAACAGAAGAGACCAAATTAGTTCAGATTCACACAAATATACAAACGTTTTTAACTTCTACCCAGCTAATTGTGCTCACCTTGTGATTCTTCCCATGCCTGTAGATCATCCAGTCTTCTCCATTAGTGCTCACTTCCAGCTTGAAGGTGGTAACATAATAAACATTCCTAGTTTCCTTTGAGATGGCGCCCTGAGTGGCAATGCCTGTGAGGACCTTTAGAGTATGGAGGTCCACCTGTTAAATAAAGGAGAAGAAAGTTCTTGTTAACTTGTTGGTAGTAGACAGGTAGTTTTAACAGATGTTACAACTTTGTAGCTTTCTGTTTTTTTCCACCCCTCCATATCTGCTTCTTTGTGTTTCTTCCACTGCTTCAACTCTCTCCCAGCAAATCGATAAGTATGACCTGGGGCTCCCTTTAATTTCCTGAGATACAATAAGCATAATCACCTCCCATATTAATTGTGGATGTTAGGCTGTGTTGCTGCTATGCTACTGGCTGCGTTGTATTAAAGATACAGGGAGGCAACTGTTCAGGATGTGTCTTGATGGTCTTTAACTTGTTTCGGCTCCCTAAAGTGAAGATGTGAACCAAATGAGCAGAACAATACTGCAATAATGATGTCTGAAAGTTGTTGAGCATTTTATCATACTTATTCATAAATATAACATAGAGGATCATAGCATTTTCATATAGTTTCTAAGAAGAACACATAAATAAGAAAAAATTGCTTTTTTAGCTAAGCCTCTGTGTTTTTATAGTTGTTATACTTCCTTATAAACCAAATTTTATTCAGTGCCTGACATTTTATATAGAACATATCGGGATTATACTGAATTCATTGTTTGATCAATAACGATGTAAGGGTGCTACAGATGTAGAGCCCTTGGCTTAAACCATGATATAACCACCAACATGCTCTAGATATAAGGTTTTTATAATAGAATGCAGTGACCTCTAATCCTATTCCTATCAAATAAAAAACGAAACAGAACACATTTTCTTTTTTTTTTCTTTTTTTTTTTACCGTGTCCTGTCTAGCAGAGTAGCGCTTGGAATTGTTGTCTGAGTGCCAAGAAATTGCCCAACAGATTTACTTTCACAAGGGGAGCATCAGAGCTATTGCTTTAAAGCTCTGCTTGATATTTATAAAAGAAACTTTATTATAAACTTCTTTGGGAATATTTCAATTGTTACGGACATGGAGACTGAAATGAAAAGGAAAACAGAAGCTTGATAAAGAGAGAGATGGGACAAAAGGGAAGAAGGGGAAAAAAGGAGGAGAGACTCGAGGTCAGAGAGAAAGAAGGATGAATAGAATAAAAGATTACACCTTGCTTGCTTATACACAAAATAGCACACGGTATTTATGAATGTAAAATGTACTTAGTGAGAAGTGCAGCCCAATATAGATCATCTGTGTATCTATCAACACCTGTGTGGATGGGCTTTGTATACAAGGTTTCTCCACAAAAGTATGCAATAGCGAGTGTGAGGACCCACCGACCTGCCCCGAGGTCCCCGGGCGGACACCGAGGAGATCTGAGCCACAGACATCCAAAGGCCCCCCAAAGCACAGGAACCCCAGGAGTCCCGCCGGGACTACCGCAACCTCCCCAGAGAAGAGCAGTGGAGAGTCCCAGGGGAGCCACCCAGCAGGGACAGCGCAGAAGCCCCAGGGAACCGCAACGACGAGCCCACAGGCCCCGCCGGCAGCCGTCCACGCCCGAGCAGATCCAGCCATGGGCCCAGAGACCCAAGACCCCGGGACACACCTCCCCCAATGCAGAGGCCCAACAGAGACCAGGGGTCCAGGCCCCGGCAGGCAGCCACCGGGAGTGAGCCAGCACACACCAAAGCACCCAGCCCCGGACACCGAGAACCACAAGTACACCAGCGGGCAGAGACTCCAACCACCGGCAGGCAGGGTGGCGGGGAGGAAATAGGCCCCACCTATAATATGGGGGACCTAAGCTGATCCAGGAGAGGGAGTAGTCCAAGACTCAACCTGTCACAAAAAAAAAAAAAAAAAAAAAACAGGCACTCACAGTCACAGTCACCCACTCCCACCCTCATCCACACACATAAAATCCCTCGCTCCCAATGTAAAGACAAACAACAATGGACGTCATACACTCACTCACACTCCCCATGCATACTCTATACTCCAAGGTCCGGGCGCCGGCAGCCCCTAGGGGGCTATGTACAAAAGAGGGGTCCACATGGCCCAAACCAGCCCGCCAACCAGAGCTACCCCAGGACGGAGCACTCCCGACCCCTCAACGAGCTCCGATCCCGACCCCATGAGTCTCCCACCCCCAGTGAACCCCAACATGAGCCTCGCCACAGGGCCACCCCCAACAGGGACACCGATATCGAACACACCCAAACGCCACGATCCCCCCCCCCACAGGGGCACACCCCCACAGGTGAACTCCATAACCGAGAGGCTGATGAAGCCACACCCACCCAGCGCAAGCTCCACATACAGCCCCCCTCTAAGCACCCCCGCCGCACCCGGCTCCCCCACCACACAGCGTGCCGCAAGGGCCCCGCGCAACACCACCCCTGCCCACCGGCGCATCAGGGCAGACCCCGCCGAGCGCCGCACCCACAACAGTACCCCCGACCCCGCAGCATGACGGGACAAACTCACCCACTCAATCCCCGGGGCCAGTGTCCCCACAATGCCCCACTCAGCCACAAAAACAAAAACAAAAAAAAAAAAAAACACTACATTCCTGCCACTGCAAATGCCCAGGGAGAAACACTATCCAGCTCAGCTCCATCGCCGCCCAGCCGATCCAAACGCCGGCGACCCCACATCCCAGAAGTGGATACAACCCCTCCACCCCACAGGCTGCAGCCCCTCCACGACAACCCCCCACCCACCGCCCCGATACCCCCACACACACGACAGCCAGCAGAGCAGCACACCACCAAGCCCGCCCAACCCCCCCAGACAGCGCCAGCAGCCCCAGCCCACCAGTCCACGAGAGGGATACATGCACCAGCTGGGTACGTGGGCCAACCGCTCCAAGCACAACCCACCAGCCGCCCCGGTGCAGTCACAAGACGCGCTCCGCCGCGCCACCCACCCACCCAACCGGCAACTGCAGCCCGCCGCCCAACCATGGGCCAGAACCACAGAAACAGTGGAAGAAGGCCACAGCAGCACCAGTAACCGGGCACCCCGCCAACCCCACCCCCAAACCCCGGGGGTGCCCCAGCCCGCCGGCCACCCGCACCCCCGCATGGCGCACCACGGCCCACCAAGTAGTCCAGCCGGCCAGCCCCTCCATCGGAGCGGGGCCACATCCCAATCAATGCTGGCTAAGTCCCCCCAACCAGAGTCCGGCACCCCCCCCAGCCGGCAGACCAGGGCCCAAAGCCAGGGGCCGAGATCCCGAGAGAGAGAGCCGAAATGCCAGCCCCAGCACCAGACAATCCCCAAGACCTGACCCCCAAACCCAGCCCAGACCCAACTAGAGGGCCCTCTCCCTCTCCCGGCCTCCGACCACAGATGGGAAATAGCGAACGGGGGTGTGAAAAGACCCCAAGCCTGCCTCTGCCAGCTCAAATGTGGTGTTGATGCGTGTTTTTGTAGTGTGCGTTTAAAAAGAACGGTGGGGAAGAGGTTTCTGACCCCCCCCTCCCACTCTGATCCCTCAATGTCTAAATGCAATTAAATCCTTAGAGGAGAGCGCAGGCACCAGAGGTTAGGCTACGAGGATATCCTCCCTCTTGATGCCATGGAGTGCGGCCACCCCCAAGGCCCTACATGTGAATGTCGTGAAAATGTTATAAGTGAGAGTGTCTAAGTTGTACAATAAAATTGGGGCACAGGCTGCCATGGGACCGCAGATATGGAAAACCGAACACATTTTCTAACATATTCTAACAATATTGCTAACCCAGAATGAAAAGTGATGACTATGTTCTTGCCCTTGCCATCACCATGTGTAAGGATTTACAGCTTTTGAATATTAATGTTTATCGGAGGGATTACCCTTGCTTTTCTTCATGGCTCTATAGGCTGTTTAACGTCTTGCTTTTAAGGGCTAATTCTTGACCTTCAGCAGTGCTCTATTTTTGTCTCTGACACTGTGCCTTGACTCAAACATTTTGTAAACCCAATTTAAAAATATGATGCTTTAAACATAATTTAAATCATACCAAACTTTGGAGTGGTCACAAACTTTGAACAGGGTTTTCTACACATTTTCATGTTATAATGTTAGATCTTTCCAAACTTAAATGTTCAGAGATCTCAGCCTTTTTTATTGTTAGTTTCCAAAGTATAAACAAAAAACCCCAGCAATGTATTTATGCCAGATATTTCTGTAGCAGTCAGATAAAAAAAACATAAGAGGAAAAGGATGGATGGATGGATGGATGGATGGATAGATGGATGCATGGATGGATGGATGGATGGATTGAAAACCTCTTATTCGTTCTTTAGAAATATAAAGAAACAGTTAAACAACACACAAATGTAACTATGTTTTTAAAGGAATGTATGTTATTCCTACTAATAATTAGCTTCAGTGTAATTGCGTCGATTTAAAGAAAAAAAAGCATGGGTTAAAAAACCTGAAGTAAGTTAAATTTACTAAAATTCAAAAATATTCTGTAAAATTGAATCACAACGTTCGATAAATATCTATTTAGGGCTGTTTAGCACTTGATAATTACTTACTAAGACATAAACTTCAGAGTTCAGCTGTCTCAATTTAGGACAGACCAATAGAGAGGAAAATATGAGAAAGATCCTATTGTTGGACAAAACATTCATTCTCCTCCAATGGAGCTGCTAAAAACCTGCAGATTAATCTGAGAGTGCTGTGTGAAAGTGCACCGTTATGTCCCACATGGGTAAAGTACAAAACACTGGGGGAGGGAAAATGCTGCGTTTGTTATCTGTCAAAAAGACAGGTGTTTTAGATTACTTCCAACACACACACACGTTTGTGCACTGGTAGGGTAAGAACAAGATCTACCAAGACAACTAATCAATAGTTCAGAGCAGAGGATGAGAGCAGAGGAGACGGCGAGGTAAGGAGAAAGGTAGAAAGAGAGGGATAAAAAGGAAGGAAAAGAGGTGAAGAACAAATGAAAGAGAGAGAAATGCTAAGTGAGCTTTCCCAGGGAAGGTTCCTCATCAATCACGGGGCTGTTAGAATAACAGAGCCACAATAACTCCACCATCAATCTGCACCGCACCTCAGTGAGAGTACAAAATAGGAAAGAATAGTAATTTCTGTCTCACGGTTCTTAAAGTGGTATGGTCATGCATGCCTATGGCACAAAGATGCAAGCAAACTCACACAACCACTTTAAGGTCTCCGAGACCATAAGAGGCAGGATGCAATTAGAAGAGGAACACTGGCATTGATGACAGCTGCTTGTGAAGAATGCAAACACATCTGGGTTCTGACAGTTTTTGTTCAATGTTAAAGCAAGAAAGCAGCTAAAAGTCTCTGGCCCTGTGAAGACCTGGCATTAACATCAGATCATCATTCAGCTGCAAGTAGTCAGCTTTACATGTGATGTTTCACGCTGGGCATACCAATCTGTTCTGAATAATAATAATGTTCCAATAAAATCATAAACATATTATTACATGAAGTCTCCTGCACTGTAATAGAAGTCCTACAATAACAAGGTTAAACTGAAATTTTAGAAATTGATGACTACTGTAAGCCCTAAAAACATTCTTAAATAACTGCACACCTACTTCATGAAGTACAATTTGCTATTACTTGTTTGACTTCAGGACCGCATTAACATGTTAATGGCATTGACTCAACAAAGTGCCTCAAACATTTCCAGATATTTTGGTCCATATTGACCTGGGCAGTTTTAATTTAGAGAGACCAATTAACCTAACAGTCATTGTTTTGGAGAACCTACGCATTCAAGGGTAGAACATGCAAACTCCATGCAGAAAGACCCCAGGCCAGGATTTGAACCCAGGACGTTGTTACTGCAGGGCAACAGTGCTACTAACTGTGCCACTGTGCACCCCTGTTGTATTCAAATTATTTTCAATTCTCAAAGCCTAACGTATGCTAATACCTGAATAACCTAAAAACCTGAACCCAAAAATTACAAAAGAACAGAGGTGGGGAATCCAGGTACAGAAGGTGAAAACCCTGCCAAGTTTTCCTTCATTCTGTTCAATTAACCAGGTTATTAGTCCCTGTCTATGTTGTGAAGCTGGAAATGCAAATGGTTGCAACTAATCTCTGAACGTAACTGAATTACCCACCTCAGCAAAAGAGACAGGCAAAAAGACAAGGAAGAGGTGAAAAGTGCATATTTTGCAGTCCCAATACAGAAAATAGTCTTTCAACAAATCATTAAATATGCATTGTATTGTGCAAACTGGTAGTTGTGGCTCCTTCTGGTTGTCTTCTGAACCAAGGTCTTGGTAAAGCGAAGATCTAAACCAAAGCCTAAACCAAAATGTGGCTATGGATAATTGAGTCCCTGATCCCATTGAAGCCAAAGGATTTACATAGATAGAAACACATTTTGCATGTGCAGGTATCAGAAAAAGGGGCACAAACTGACCTGTAAGCAAAATCATTCAAGGAAAGCTGAGGTTAGAATCATCCAAGACTATCCAAAGGTGCCAACCAGCAGCATAATCTGTTGTTTACAGTGGGCTCCTGAACGAAAAGTCCTGTCTCTGGCTGGCCAGGCTGAACCTCACCTTCACATTTTTCTCTCTGAGCCAGACAGCCTCATAACTCAAGCTTAGCTCAGGGACAGAACAAAGCTGGCACTGGGACAGAACGCTGGAAACAATGCCTCACACACCCGGGCTGCTAAACCCAAACAGCACTTTGCCTCCCTCCCACTCACAGCTATCTCTCGCTCAAATACTGACACAAATATATCAGTAACAGAGTTATTATGTCAACAGCAGATAAAAAATGATATGAAAGCTGGAGCGCCATCTATTTGTAGGTTAGGCAAAGGAAGGTTTTCCCAAATTATTACCTATGTTTTTCCAGACACAAAGCTTCAAGAAACTAAAATTTTGGCATTCTAAGTTAAAAAAAACCCTGTTAAATGTGGTATTAAGTTACTCTGTTTTCAACATGAAGGAAAGTACAGCTGTCCTGCTTCACAAGGTTTTAAGAGGGAACTAGCCTTTTGATGCTGATCAAATTTACTTGAATAATTGAATATATGCAAGTCTCACCATCTCTAAAATCAGGAGGTTTTGCAGTTTCTTGGTCTGGAGAATTCAGTTGTGTGCTAACACAATACCAGGGAGAAAATATATCAGCAATCACCTAAGAGAAACAATTTTTGGTGGAGGAGGGGTCATGATCTGGAAATTATGAGATATGGCAAAAAAAATTTATTGAAACAACTACTTGAAGTCATTTCTGCTAAAGGTGGTTTTAGAAGTTGTTGAATGATATAATTTATTTGGTTTTCCACAAAGATAATCAGTTTTTGAGTTGAACATGAACCTCCGATGTATTCTACAGTCAAATGTAAGGGCCATCTCTCAGAAAGCAGAAGCTTCCCAGTGAGCATCATTTACTTGGTAATAATTCTGAACATTCTCTAAATGGTTCGTAAACCTCTAGCCTAAATTTGTCAGATATTTGGTTTAAAAATTTTAGTTTTTTTGATGTCTAGAATTGGTTCGAGATGTTTATTAGAAATCTAATTGTAGACCTGTTTTACACAAGCCTTACTAGTGCAAAAGAAAGGGGGGGGCGACATCAGTCAGTCTTGAGGATCTCCCATCTACCAAACTGTTGATTTACTAATCAATGTATTTGTCCAAATACAAGAACACAACAGAAAAGAAGATAAAATAAGTTTGAAATACAAAATCAAATGAAGCTATCGTTAAGTTTCTGTTTATGGTCTTTGTCATTGTGACATTGTTTATAGACCTTTTTGTGGACCTTATGAATTTTTTTACTTAGAACGTTTTTAGACCAGGCAGATTTTCTTGGCCAAAACCAAAACAAAATATGTAGGTTTAAATCATGGTTATTAATAGACATATTATTGACTCATGTCTAAATGAGGTATATGCATAGCTTCTATGTTAAAATCAGGTCTGATACTCACTGGGTTGTAATTAGGTGATCAACATGGGCATTATGTCAAACAAGGCTGCAAAACTATATTAGAATAACTAAAAGGGAAAATAATTAAGCTGAAAATAATGAACACCTCAACCAGATGAAATATTGAGTTGAGCCATTAGGAGAGTCATACATGAACGAATGTCTGCCAAACTCCATTAACCAAAGCAAATTCTTTAAAGAAGAATGGGGCAAAATCAAGTGAATGATAACCAAAGAAAAACTATTTTAAGGTATTTCTTTTAAAATGGGTTCCACAATAACAGGGCTTACTTATTTTTCCATGACTATAATTAACAACAGCAAACTCATACCTGTATGTACTCCCTGTTGTTGTCTTCAGCAGGGGTCCATGCATTTTCTTTATAATTGAGCCGGGCTTGACGCGGTATCCAATTTCCATCGTGGAAACTCGAAGAAGCCATGATCTGCTCATCTGTGATCTTTCCTGACTCCATACCTAAAGCATTGCTGCAGTGGAAAGCTGGAAGGGGGATGGATGTTGTAAGCTCTCATGTTTTATTTCTGAAACACAACTGAAGACTTTAAACTTACTTTCGCTGACTTCCTTGTGTGTCATGTTGTATCGAGCCGAGAAGCCGTCTTTAGCCACAGCCATGTCAGTGTGGAAGGCCAGGGAGAGAATCCCAGTGGATGATTGGATTTCAGGAGGTACCCTGGTCCCACAGTATCGGCCAATTAGAGGGCCAACTGTAATCCAATTAGAATTAGTAGATTAACCAGTTTTGCTATTAAAAACGCAATTTGCCAGAACATTACATACAGTGTAACATTTTTTCTTTATTTATTAGTCAAACTTTTGACCAATTCCTCCAACAGTATTAATCAAACAAGATATCACTCCTCAGACCCATCATCAATTCCTTTCATCCCTTAACCCGTAAATGTCTCTCAATCCATTACTTCCTCTGATTCATCACTCATCTTCATTACTCCCTCCAGCAGCAATGTCTGCTCATCCTCCTCATGTCTGTACATCTGTTCCCTTCATCTACCATATGCAACTCTGGACTAAACATGGTTTTTGTTTTACAACATGCGCTATAAATGTATAAAAAGATTCTGTATTAACTCAAATATCTAAGTGATTCCTCTCCTGGCTTCCTTCTCAGAACCTCAACATAAAAAGATGATTTTGGTTTAAATGTCAGAGGTGTTTGCATGTGTACAGTGTCTTTAGAGGGATTCATGCCCCTTTGATTTTTACATTTTAAAAGATAAACACAGACTACACAAAGTTGAGTAGGACTCTGCAGGAAAATTATAATTAATTCTCCAGCTGAGCTGTGTGTCTGTGGAGCTCTTCCAGAGCTACCATAAGCCTTTTGCCTGCTTCTCTGAATACTGACCTGCTGTGTATCTTGCTCCCCATAATGCTGTTTGTTCACTAATGTTCTCTGAAAAAACCCCTGAGGTCTTCACAGAACAGCTAAATTTATACTGAGATTTAACACACGAGAGGTCATTTTTAATAATTGTAAAGGTATTTGGTTTTATTGACACACAAAAATCTACTCTGAAGTTTGTGGTTGTAACGTGTCAAAATGTGAAAAAAGAGAATACTTTGGCCATGCACTGCAAATGTCAGACTCATGACAGTATCCTTTAACTGTGTCAGTCACACAAGATCCCACTAGTGTTGAGATAGAGATCTATCTTCAAATCCCTTCATCCCTTAACCCTCAAATTAGTCTCTATCCGCAGTTACTTCCACTTTTTTATCACTCATCTCTATCACTCCCTCCAGCCATGGCGTCTGCTCATCCTGCTGGTGTCAACACCTCTCTCCTCTTCATCTATCATCTCCATCTCTGGACTAAACATGCCTTTCCAACATGCACTAGAAGTGTATACAGAGTTTATGTGTTAATCCAAGAATCTAAGTGATTCCTGTGCTGTTTTTTTCCCTTATAGAAGTCTACTGTACCACGAAATGTCAATGCCTCAACGTAAACAGAAGATTGAGATTTAAAGCCCAGAGGTGTGTGTGTGCATTTGTGAGAAAAAGGGAGGGGAGTGAGAGCAGAGAACAACATTCATCCTGCAAACTCCCTGCTCCAGAGATATACACATAAGGAGGAGGAGGAGAGAAAATAGCCAGCGATCGAACAGCGCTATTGATTTTTTTCCTTCCCTTTTGGAATGGTTGGATATTTGAACCAAATAATGGCAATAACTCTTTCCTTGGTTGTGGCGAGGAGAAGGAAATGAAGGAAAAAGACAAGCAGAACACAACGAATGTAAAATACAGTGCAATTAAATTTCTTTTGACAAGATTCTACATATATTCATCTGGCTTTACAGACAAGGCTCATCTCATTTCCATTCCATCCCTAAGGTTGATGGATGAGTATGAAAGGAAACAGTTGACTAGTCCGTTCATCTGAGTAGATAAAATCTAAGCATGCCAATGCTTGTATGTACACAGGAGTAAATATAGGAACAGTTGAGGCTTATCTCTCAGTTTTCTCTCTCTTATTTTATGTGTTGTTTAATCAAGTGAAAAGCGACTTCCCAGGCTGTTTATCTCTGCTCAAATTAACTGAATAAACTCATTTAAGGCTGACTTTTAGCATTTACTCCATTTGTCACACTGTTTAACCCAATACTGTCTCAGAGAGTCCTTCCTTTTAACCACTCACGATCCTCCTACGGGCTCGTATTAGAGCCTCGCCCTTTCAAAACCTTGAATAATGTACAGCATTTATGTTTTCGCCTTTTTGTAACACCTAGATGTTTCAGATCTACCAAATGTTGATTTTAGACAAACATAATCTGAGTTAGTTACACCAGAAATGTTTCTATACAGCTGATTTGATCTTTCTTGTAAACAAAGGAAAGGTGTAGTGGCCTTCTTTTAGCCAGCTGACCACCAGTGCACAGCTGTGGGGGAGGGCAGCTTTAAATCTCTGGTCATTGTCTGGCTTCTAAGTAAGGATTTTGAACCGTAGGAACTGTATTTAAAAAAAATACATTACATAAAGCCAGAGCATTTTATTCTCTTTCTTTTCCTTTAGTTTTTTTTTCAAAATGTTGTAAAGCAGCTGCGTTTTTTACTCCTTCTTCCTTTTTACTCCTTCACTGCTGTGTCTTGCCATTGCCCCGCAGGCTGAATTCATTTTTAAAGTTACACTCATTGCAAGCAGATCAAAAAAGCAACTGTAGGTTCTGTTTTCTGTGATGCTCATATCCTTTTTGACGATCAACTGTACCTTTCTTACAAGATTTGGCAACTATTAATCTTTTCAATCAGAACTTTTCATTTTTAGAAATGGGAAAATTAGAAGTTATTCATGGGGACAAAAAGAGCTTGAAAACAAAAGCTGTGGGGAAATCCCCATTCCCACTTTTTGGTCCCGGTTTCGCAAATCCTGTTGATCCTTTCTCAAAGTCAGACCACAAATCTTCCAACCTTGATCCTCAGTCCAACATCTCCTTCTTTGTTCCTGTATTTCCAGCTGCAGAATATTTTATCACTGCCTCTCCACAATCGCTTCCAGCTCCCTCTTCTTCTTCCACTGCTTGAAAGTAGACCCACGGTCTTTACACCTTATGGATTATTTCTTGTAAAATCTCCCAATTTATCAAGCAGCTACACCAGAAATATCTTCGCCATCTCCCATTCTCCTTCTCACCTCCAATCTGAACATCTCCTATTTTACTTTCCCCTTTAAAATTTTCTCCACAACAGGTGCCAGCATCCTGCCTGCAAGCTTAGCTTTTATCTACCAACACATAGCAGCTAAAATAGTCGCTGCTTTACTGCAGTCAATAAGGATGTAGGCAGGGCACTTTTTTACTGTACTGACTCAAAAGGCAGGTGAGGTAGTGCTGAACATTTCCATGGAAAATGTTCAACAGATTTACCAAAAAAAATCACAAATATACAGACTTTTACAAAAGTATTCGTAGCACCTGAACTTTTCACATTTATCAACTCACCACCACAAACTTTTATTTTATTGTAATTTTATGTGATAGACCAACAGAAAGTAGCACATAATTGTGAAGTGGAAGCAGAAGGATACATGGTGGCCTTAAAAAAATGTGTCATGAATTTATTTTCCTTTACCCTTTAGCACTAAAATGCCAGAAGAAAATCCAGAGTAACAAAGGGTCTTCAGAAGTCAAGTAGTAAGAAGATTCTACTTGACTGTAAATAAATCTCATTATAAATAAGCTTGTTATTTGTAAGCCTCTGAGGGTTGCTAGAGAAAGTTCATTAAATGAAGCATGGTGATGGCAATATAATTCTTTGGGGATGCTTTTCTTCGGCAGGTACAACCAAGCTCATCGGAATTAATAGAAAGATGGATGGATGCAATCCTTAAGGAAAACTTATGAGGGACTGCAGAATATTTGAGACTGGAGAGATCTCAAGTATTTAGCAGAACCAAGTCATAAAACAAACAACCAGAGCTACAGCTGAATGGTTTAAATCGAAAGCATATCCATGTGTTAAAACACGTTGAAACATTCTGAATCAATTCACTGAATTTCTTCATCAGCATGTCATGTCAAGATTATGTGATGCATCTAAACGTTGCAGCTGTTGAGGTCATCCATTTTGGTCAGACAGACCGACTAGGCTGTGCAAGTCAACACGCGCAGCTCAACAGACGTTGCAGCATAGTAGCTCTCGAGGACTGGCTTGCTTGGATGACGCAGTAAAAATCCAGACCCAACTAAAGTCATACTCTGATAGACTTGTAGCTGTAATTGCAGTACATAGATATTCTAGTTAAAACTTCAGGGCAGCGTTATATAAGAAAAAAATCTTCTATTTATTTCCGAATAACAAATTAAAACCATGGGCCATGTTCCTACGACTACATAACAACTTCTAATTTGTTGGATCATCACGAAAAAATAACATAAATTAAACTTAGAGTCATACCTCCAGGGAGTCCGTCCCACACTTCCAGCCAGTCGTACTTGCAGTCCCCGTCACTGCCTGGCAGGGGATCATTCTCTAGGTCGAAGGTCAGAAAGGTGAGGGTGACATCCATGCTGGGTGGCACAATGATGATGAAGGAGCACTCCAGGTTGTGGGGATATTTGTCAGGGAAGCCTGGGGACTCAATGAGGCCTGAGGGACTGGTGAAATTACGAGAACAGTCTGACCCTAGAAAGGTGAAACAAAGCAGAACAAGAGATGTGTCTTAATGGCAATGAATAGTCAGCTTAAATCCTAAAATACGTAAAATAAAATCATCAGTGCATTTCTATATGCAAATGTTTTCTGAAAGGAATGATACCATAAACTGACATTGTACTTCGCTTTAAATTCAATACCCTGGTTTTCTGTTCAAGATACAAAAGTTTACAAACATTATGCACTTTAAATTCAGTCAATTTGCTGTAGAAAATGAATGAATGAATGTCTTCTTCATAAGAGATACCATTTTTTCATTATTGGCAGTCTTGTGGGTAGATATTGAGTGATGTCACTTGAAATGGAAAAAAATATTTAACATGAAACTGATTCTGATGTTTTAGTGTGAACTTACATGGATATTTTACACAGTGGGGCATGAACATAATTTCCTGTTTCATTTCTACAGCAAGGCTGAAAAAACATTCTGACACCATTATAGTTAAAGAACAAAATACTGTGCCTGAAGTTGGACTTCAGATCTGCTACTAGAAGATTCAAGAAAAATAAAAAATAAAAACATCCTGAATGCTGCTTTAATCAGTTGCATTTTATAACAATATGAAACTTGTAGGTTACATTACTTAACTTGCAGGTTACTTTACTGAGCTTACATAGTACTTTCTGGAACCTTCGGGACACTCTTTATGGGGCTTACATGATACTTTCTCAGAACGTAAGAGTTAATCTCTGGAACATAGAAGGTACCTTCCAGAACTTACCAGTTTTTTATTACAAAATGTCTGGGTAACTTTCCCAGACCTACAGGTTTCTTTCTCAGAACTTACGAATTAATTTTTAGAACTTGCCTGTTTGTCTCTTCTTTTTGGACCTTATCTCTCTGTACTTACAGGTACTTTCCAGAACTCACTGGATATCATGGATATCCCTTCTTTCTACTTGCAGGTTACATTCCCTGAATTACACAATACATTCCTGTAATGTACATGTTGTCTTGTGCAACTTACAGGGTTCTTTCCAGAACCTTTTCATTACTGTCTGGAACATGAACTTAGAAGTTACATCTCTAAAACGTCAATGTAAGTAGAATGCTTTCAAGATCTTAGGGGTTACTATACTTGAACTTGCATACT
This sequence comes from Crenichthys baileyi, assembly GCA_036173005.1. Classification (NCBI taxonomy): domain Eukaryota; kingdom Metazoa; phylum Chordata; class Actinopteri; order Cyprinodontiformes; family Goodeidae; genus Crenichthys; species Crenichthys baileyi. The sequence continues at coordinate 335,492 of JAHHUM010002672.1, forward strand.
TTGTATATACAGTTCAGTCCTCCAAACTATCATGTATGGTCCGGAATTGATGAATTACGCTCTAGAACTTACAGTGGGCTGTCCAGAACCTATTTGTTTTCATTCCTGCAATGTACAGTTTACAGAGATTACATAACAGGAACATACATGCAACCTTCTCCAAGTAACAAGGTATTTTTCAAAACTTAGAGAAAAGTTCATTTATTTCAGTAAATTAGATCATTAAGTGAAACATATTATATGGATTAACTGCACACAAACTGATGTTTGCCTTTCTTTCTGTTAATTATGAGGACTTTCTGCTTATAGCTAATGAAAACACGACATTTAGGATTAGATTATTACTTCAGACCAATAAAAAACAAACCTATTTGATACAGGCATGTGGGCTTTTTGAAAGGTATGTTTTATACCTGCTTAAAGGTTATTTTCAAAAAATACTTTGACAAACAAGACTCAATGGAACACATATTCTCATTTATTGAATATGTCTGTACATGTTACAATACAATATAACGCTATCATGGATTTGATATCTCTTAACTCAGAAACCAAAGTGCAAAAGCTGTTTTAAAACTGAGTAACGTCAACTTTTACATGGTATCAACTCTGAAAAGCGTAAGAACAGTCCCTACAATTCAAAACTGTAAATTAAACACCGGAAAATAGAAAAACGCACGTTCTGTGTAAAAAACCCATTATAACAAGTAGGGTTTAAGAGATAAAATAAGTGCATTTAACGTTGGCGTTTGGATTTCACTTTGTTTTTGGAAGATCAATAACTTTCCCTGACCTACAGGCTACCTATCAGAAATTAATAGTTTTCATTCTGGAGCTAACAGGCTACTTTCTCAGAAGCTACAGGTGACCTTCCTGAACATACAGGTCACTTTCTGTTTTTAGTCCCTGAAAGTAACCAGTTTTTCTAGTATAGCAACCTGTAGCATCTGAAAAGTAGCTTTTATATCCTAACAAGTAACCTAAGCCATGAGGATGCACTGTACGTTCTGGGAAAGGGGCCTGCAAATTGTGGTAAAACATGGACTAAATTTATTATGCATCAATGTCCTTTAATCTTTGAGAAAAAATACCATATAAAAGAGACTGTATATGAGAGAAACAAAAAGACAGAATCTGCTGACAGTATCATGGATGTGAAGTATAGCCGTTTATGGGTCCTTCTGCATATGATCGTTCATGGAGGCGCACGCATTCTCACACGCACACACACAAACACACACACAAAACTGTAATACCTCCCTTATTAACACTCAGATTCATACACTTTATAGACTGAACACAATCGCATCAATTGGACCATTATTCCAGCTTAGCCAGTCATGTGTGACCAAACCCTCAATCTCGCACAGACAGACAGACACACACACACACACACACACACACATACACACACACACCCACACACACACTCTCTGTCTAAGCCTCTTATTGTAACCCATTTCTCCCCAGTCTGTTTGGGTGTCTGCTATTGTACTTACATGCTTCCATAAATGAAGAGAAGCATGAATACATCAAAAGATAATGTTTATCGTAGCAGTGAGTGAGGAGGTTATTGAATTTTGAACAACATGTCCACTGGCTGATTAAGGGCTTGAATTGAAAACTCAAAGTGCCTGAACTCTTTTTCTTTCAAATGCAAATAGATGCATTGATTTTTCATTGTGAGCGACACGGCAGTTGGAGTCACAGTGTGTCTGTGGAAGTAAATCTCAAAAGTTAAAGACTTTAATTAGATAAGGCTGCTTGGAGATCTCCATGGAAACTAGATTTGTACACCACAAGTACAGACTGACAGATGCTATAAGAGACAACCATATGTGTTCAAATTTTTTTAATTTTGAACATCTTGGCTATTCAGGCTTTTGTAGTTGTGATAAAAAAAAACTGATATTTTCACTTGAGATAAATGTAGTTAAGTATTATATAAAACTATATGATGGCATCTGATGACATCAGATTGGTCTTCCACCATAAAACTGAATAACATAGAATAGTCTCTTGCAATTCTGGTCAGACATTTTGGTATTATGATCTGCTTGGCAGAGTGGTGACCCCAGTGGCTCACACATAAACACACCACATAAACACACAATGTTTCTTTTGGGTCTGCTCCCCCCTGCAGAAGCAGTTGCTGGATAGCTAGGGGGCTGCGTGACTGTCAGTAGGTGCGTGTGTGTATGTAGAGAGTGCAGGCCTGACCAGTTTTGTTGCCGGCAGCGATTTTATTCCCCTCTAATTACTTCATGTTCGTGGAGTATGGAAAAAAAACAAACACTCATGCCCTCCTTTTTCCTGTCTTGTTCTGATCTGCCCCTTCTTTGCATTGAAAGTAACACCTATCTCTACCTCATCTTATTTCCTATTGTGGTTTACTTATATTGTATCTGTTTGAACAGGATTACTGAGAAAGAAACATGTTGCTGAATATGTGTTGCTGGGTAGATCTGATGCTTATGTCTCACTGATCTCTGGGATTCAGGACAGGGATTGTCAGCATGTCTTAAAATGACTTGGTGGCATGCAACCACTCTGATTTGTTACAGTTAATAATAAGACAAAAAAATACAGTAGATATAAAAAGGCTACAAATCTAGATTTATATGCCAGGTTTTTGTGATGTAAGAAAATGAAACCACCATACATCTAATCAGAACTTTTTCCAGGTTTATTGAGACATATATCCTTTATAATTCAGTTGTGAGTCTGTTTGAGCAAACAATGTAAAAAATAAAAAAGCCTCAATAATCAGGTTGCGTAAGTGTGCGCTTCCTTAAATGAAACCTTTGTTGAAGCACCTATTGATTCAATTGCACACCATCTATTATGGAGATTAACCTTAAATACACCGTGCTAGAGGAATTTTCTTGATATTTCCCTATTTGCATCCTTTCCCATAAAGCTAATTGTGGCCCATCTTTACTAAAAGAACTAATGTAACTAAGTCATATTTGCAGGCTATGTTCCTCGCACATACCTTTCCAGCTCTGAACACAAATTTTTGATGGGACTGAGATCAGGGCTTTGTGATAGCTACTCCAGAACATTGATTTAGTTGTCCTTAAGCAACCTTGCAACTAGTTTGGCAGTGTGGTTAGTTCCATTGTCCATTTGGAGGCCTTATTTGTGTCCAAGCTTTAACTTTCTGGTTTATGCCTTAAGATGTTGTTTCAATATCTCCACATAATGTTCTCATTTGTAATGGCATCTATTTTGTGAAGTGCAAAAATTCCCCCTGTAGCAAAACACCCACACAACGTGATGCTGCCTCCCCCGAACTTCCCGGTTAGTGTTCTGTTCTCACTGTTGCAAGCCTCCCCCTTCTGTCTTCAAATGTAATGATGGTCATGACGAACACATCAATCCTAGATTTATCCAACCACAGAATATGTCTCCAGAAATTAAGGTCTTTGTCCCAGAGTGTATGTTTTTGTTGTTCTAGCATAATCCTAACAAGGTATTGTGCTTTTGTTCTGGGTTGATGCACATATTTCACACCAAAATACTTCATCTTTGGGACACAGAAGAAGTCTTCATGCTAAACAGCATGATGGCTGGACATTTCTGCATTGTTAATGCTTGTGTGTAATTTGTAACTAAACTAGTGTATAATTCTTTCTATAATTCATCTGGGAATCGTACCCAGTGATGAACCATATTTGCGGCGGTCTACAATTTTCCTCCTGATATCCTGGTTGATTTGTTTTTATTTTTGCAACATGCCACAAATGGAAGAGCTTGTGTTGGATGTGTTGCCTAAAAATGCTCAGATTTTAGAATAAACTGATTTCTGCACATACAGAGGATTTACAGTAAAAAATCCCACTGAAAGACACATTACAGGCGACCACACACAGTTCACCATAACCATCATGAAAACCCACAGCATTATAAATGTTGGGATTCCACCTGGTTGTTATTTGACTTTGAGGCATGTGCTGCTCAAACCTACCTGGAACTACCTTTCGGGATTTATTATGAGACCACACTTCTTCTCTCTTTAAAAAACTGCATGTGCAGCTAAATTCCAACCAACAAATAAAACCAAGCTACTATAACACAATTAACAGCAAAATGATGTCACTTAGGTTTACTGAGAGCTTGACTCCAGCAATATCTCACTGACGTAATTTGTGAAACTTTTTTGAAATACACTTGATGACATTTAGGTAAAATTGAGTGTTTCCCCGAATCTTTCCAAAGACTGGTTCCTCTAATTCTACTTTTCTGAAATGCCAGACCTCTCAGCTTCAGATAAACAAAAATCCAAGATGCTAAAGTCCTCTGTGGGACCGTGTTCTGAGCGGAAAAACCAGATAAACAAAATTAAGTGGTATGGATCAAAGACAAGACTTGACGTGATTTTTATTAATGATTTAATGTTTCTAAATAGCTTGGATCAGCACAGCAGCATGAATGCCGTACTAACTTGGGGCTTTTAATGAATTACTTGGATGATTCCTTTTCCAGGCTGAAAAAAAATCATACAACAAACAATTTTCAAAATGAGCATTAGGTACAAAAGTTTGAATTTATTATGGATTCTGTCCATTCTACCCAGGGTCAAAACTATAACTTTTGCAAAAAAGTAAGAAAATTTGTGTTTGATCATTTTTAATATTTGTTGTATCAATGCTCCTTGCAGTAAGACTTGCTATTTCTCTTTAAATGGTGCCACATTTGTAAGGAAAATGAATTTGTGGGTTGAGCAGCATGTTGAGTATGTGGGTTGTGCCAAAGCCAAGCAGCCCTGATCTTATCCCGATTTAACAGCTCGGAAGAGTAAAGGCGAAGTTTTGAAAACTAAAAACACTATACCAACTATCAAGCATGATGGTGGTGGAATCATGCAGAGGATCTGTTTAGCCTCTGTTGGCCCTGGTTTTACCCCAAAAAAAACAAATTAAATGGAGGAACTCCATTTTAATTTCAGTGAGAATGTTTTTTTCTCATGACGATTTAACTCTGTCTACTGAAACTGACAGTGCAAGAGGCTACAAATCCGCTGAGATGTAGAGTGACCAATAAAGGTTTCAATATCAGGACATGGATTTGTCATAACAATTAAATATTGGAGAAAAGAGAAAAAATCAGTTAATTTTTTTAACATAAAAGGATGACATCTTCTCTCCAACACAGCACTATATCTACTGTGATTCATAATGCTTGAGTTTTAAAAGGCCACAACATGCTGTGATGCAGAGGAAGTTATTCCATTACGAATGCTTGTTTTGTTTCTTGAAGCATTTCATCGTTGTTTCTGCAGAGCACCTTTGGCCTGTTACTGGGTCAGATCTGGAACCACTTTCCTCAATGGGAGCTGGAGGAGGGAGGAGGCAGCGATATGATTGGTTAGACTTACTAATAAACTGAGCTGATGAGTAGTGGGACAGAAGCGGCTAGGAAGCGCCTAAAGGCACTGGGTGGAATGTAAACAAGACTCGTTATTGGAAGGGGTTGTCACGATAACCACACTGCACAGCCCACAGTGCGTGTTACTGTGTGGAGGTAAGCGTTTCTGTGGTTTGGTGTAGGTGGATTGAAATGACTCAGAAAAAAGAAAAATCTCTTCACTCAGTTGTACTGCACTGATTCATAACTCAATCAGGTCAGAAACTACTGCCCACAGGGTGCAATACTTATTTTAGTTTTTAACGTTTTTGTTTTCCATTTTCTTTTGGGTGTTCTGGATGAGTTTAAGGTCTTGTAGCAGTTAAGGTAAAACTGATATGTCAACTTATGGAACAAAAATGAAGACTGTGCATGTCTGCATGTGTGAATTAACATTTGCGTGCAGACATGCAAGCTGCCCCGCATTTGTCAGTAACCATCCAGCCTGCATCAGTGCATTCAAGTGCGTGTGTGTGTGTGTGTGTGTGTGTGCGTGCGTGCGTGTGTGTGTGTGTGTGTGTGTTTGTGAGCGTGTGAGGAGTTCTGGGTCACAATAACAGCTGGGGGAACACTGCCCAGACAGTAAAATTTGATTGGCTGTCACATTCTCATGCCTCTCTTAGTATTGGCTGGAAATTTACTACTGTTTCCATAGAAACAGCATTGTAAACAATAACAAGCAAGACATGCCTCTTTGTGTTTCTTTTATACATCATTTGTTATTTGTGTGCATGTATCTATCAGTTTGTTACATAATTATAAACTTTTATGTCTGCAATTCCTAACCCAAACAGGCAAACCTTCCCAGTGCTCCCAGTGACAGACAGGGGTTGTGACAAAGAGAAAGAAATTCACTCGAGGGGATGAAGGAAGCAAAAAACAAAGCTATTTTCTGGGTTAAAAACATGGCAACACATGACACTGAAACATAGTTACTCTGTGTAGCAGAAATCAGACAGATCAGCTTAATGATTTCCACACTGATTTTATGTTCAGGCCACAGAAAATGTTTTTTTATCTGGTGAACAGCTTTCTTGCAAAGACACTATTTGTGCAAAGACACTAAGTGTTCAATGAATTAAAAAATGTTCAAAAATGAATTAATAGTAAAAACCTAACAGCAAAACCCCCCAAAAGTTTAGTATTCATTCACATTTAGATTTAATACTTTGTAGAAGCTCCTTTCGTTGCAATTACAGCTACATTTTTTTGGGAGTATGTCTCTACTCTTTTTGCACATCTAGATACTTTTGCTCATTGGATTTAGGTCTGGACTTTGAATGTGCCATTCTAACACATGAATGTGTGATATTAATGATATAAGTGTAGCTCAGGCTGTATGTTAAGGGTTATTGTTCTGCTGGAAGGTGAATCTCTGCCCCAGCATCAAGAGTTTCGACAGTGTGTACCAGGTTTTCTTCCAGGATTGCCTTGTATTTAGCTTCATCCATCTTCCTGTTCTTGCTGAAGAACAGCATCCCCACAGCAGGTTGCTGCAACAACCATGCTTCAAGGTGGGCCAGAATGTCAAATTATGATCTCATCAGACCAAAAATCTTCTTTCACATATTTGCTGTGTGCCCTACATGGCTTGTGGCAAACTCCAAACAGGACTTCTTATAGCTTTCTTTAAACGATTGGTTTCTCTATGCCACTCCTCAAGAAAGACCATATGTGTTCTTCAGTTGGAAACAACTGAAGTCCAAACAATACTTCTGAAAGACAAACTATTGACAAAGATAGGTTTAATTTTTAAAAGCTGGCTTCTTGGAACCAAAAAAATGCATGGTGGACCAAGACACAGTAACATATTTCATATTTAGATGGTTCATGGTGAAGCTGGACTATATTTGCGACTGGCATACATTTCCAACAAAATTCACCCACACAACCAGACGTTCGGCTGCACCTTCCAGGAAAACAAGATCCTGTTAACAGCACGGCAACAGCTTGAACGTTCCAAATGGCTTCATCATCAATGCCATGGAGGGTCAGACACAAACACAAAGCTGTACAGTTCAGCTAGAAATGAATAAACAGATTCTGTGAACATCATGTTTCCTCTACAGAATGTTGATGTTACGCTTAAAATATGGGATACTATTTTAATGGATATACTTTCAAACAAGACTATATTCCTTGTGTGAAAATGTTATATGGAGCATAGAAAGTGACTGTTACGCCAGACAAATTTGTTCCAGTCCTGTCAAACCCATTTAGAAAATGTGAGTGATATTCTTCCCTGCATATGACAGTAATCTACTGTAACAAGGCGTATGATTAAAACAATAAAAACAGGAATTAAACGTGCAGACGAGCAATGAAGCAAACAGCAAAGAAACAAAATAGTAAATCTTTACAATAAAAGGTTTATTTTATGTATTTCTGTTGACTTTATGTTGTTAAATTAAATGTGCTCATTTACAAATTCTCCTCTTTTTTTCTCTCATGTTTTTCCCCCCTCGGTTGCAGGTGTGTGAATATTGACACCAGGCTTGTTTTGAAGTCCATCCCATGGTCATGTACAAAACAACAATAACAACACACACACAGACACACACACAAATACACTCATACTCACACAAACACACTGAAGAAATCCCAAAAGGCTGGTGCCAGCAAGTGAGAAACACCAACAACCCCACGTGTTGTGTTAGTAACCTCAGCCCTCTGTGGGTGTGAGGGGGGGTGGGGGGTCTCAGGGGAACAGGAGCTCAGGACTCAATTAGGCCGGCATGTGTGGAATGCTTTCAGAGGGAATGGGACAAGATGGCTGTGAGGCCGCCACTGCGCGTCTCTGTGTCTCACTTGCCCTTGATCTCGATTGGTCTCGCTTTGGTTGACCCATGGCGGCGTGAAGGGGAGCCATGTCAGACATGTACACTTATATACACACACAAAGTGTCATGAAGTGAAGAAAACGACCTGCCTGGACAGGCTGGAGGACCCTCAGGGGTCCTCCACTGTGTCTCCTGACGGCTTCTCTCTGACCGAGGCTTGATCACTTAATGAAGCATGTTTAGTCTTCTTGTAGCTTGAGATAGCCTCTTCAAAGGAGAACTGGTTTAATTAATTTACTGTAAAGATTCTTCATTTCTCCCAACTGCTTTCAACTAAAAATGTTAAATTGAAATTGCCTAAAAAATGCCCTGCAAATTGTAAAGATCTAATACTTTGCCACAATTCATGCCAACTTTCGCTGCCAATTTTCCACAAAAATAAAACTCCTGTATTTCATTTACTCTAAGGTCAAATAGATGTTTTAAAATACCATTCTGATGATTAATACCCAACAGGTTCAGTAGAAGGTAGGACTGCTCCCCAAAAAAGAGGAAGTATTGATTTACCAGTTTTGTAGATTTCATAGCGCAGCGAGAAGCCTGCCCCCTGCTGGGCGTAGTCTGACACAAACTTGATGTGAAGAGATGGGCCAGACGAAATGATTGGTGCAGGGGCGATGTTGCTGCAGTGCTTTCCTAGCAGGTCGGATGACTCCGAGTTCCCGTCATGAATCTCTACATAGTCATATCTGCAAAAGACAAACATATCTTGATAAATACCAGATCTCTTGTTTTACAATAGGAATGACTGGACTGTTACTGGACTGCAATGGACTGACACCCTAATGAAGGCCGTGGTTGGATGGATGGTTGGATGGATGGATGGATGGATGGATCGATGGATGGATTGATGGATTGCTGAGATTTTAAATCTCTTGGGAAATATAATTTCTAATGTTTTAAACATTAGGTGCTAAAATATATTTTTTTCTTTTAGGAACAAAAGCTTAGCATTTAAAAGTATATTTTAAAAAACCATGAAAGACTAACTCAATAAATGTAAGCAGACAGGATGCTGGGAATTGTTTTCTGCTATAAAAGGCTTTACTGACAAGAAATCTATTTCTATTCCTGTTTCTTTCATGTTTTCTGACAACAAATGTTAAGGTCTATCTGTGGACTCACAGCAGGAGTGCTGCCTTTGTGTCTGGATACCAAAGGCACACCTGCCTGCTTCTAAAATAGCTTCCTGGGAATAAATTCCTGGAGGGAGTTATGAAGGAAGGCTTTAACATTAGATTTCAACTGAAACATGTTCCTTCGCAATTAGGGATTTTCTTAAACTTAAGCAAAAACTTTAGCTGAACTTTACCTGGATGCTTGTTTACAGCATCCTGATCACTTCTGACCACATTGGTTCTAAATAATTTATCTTCCTCTTATCTTCATACATTTCTCTGAAGCTAGCGCACCCTTGAATTTATGCACAGTTAAAGAACTACTTGTGACTTTATTGCTGTTAAAAATATCATCTGCCAGCAACACTAGTCATTAAAGTGCTCTCACCACACGAAGGTATCATGTACCTCTGGATAATAAAAGTAAAGCTCATGGTAAGCTGTTGTCACATTGCACACACATTAAAAATACACGAATATGAAAAGGGTGTTAATCCTTTTACTATTTGTTAGCTGGCATTTGTTACACTGTCCCTTTTTTAAGTATAGTTAGCCGACATAGAACATAGAAGCAAACATGCGTACATGCTGGAGTTTTGGCATAGGAGCAGAGAGCTCGAAATGTAAACCCACTTTTTAGAAAGTGTAAGTTAATCCTATTCAGGTATGCATAGTCAAGGTAAAAGGAAACAAAACTAAGTAGATCTCATGATTTAATAGCTTATGGATAGACCGTTAGTAGCATTTCTTCAACCATTGAAGAAATGCTGTAATAGAGTTTGCTGACATTTGTTTATGCAGTCATTCCATTCAATGAGGCTGAGTTCTGGACTTTGACTGGGCCATTACAAAGCCTTGATTGCAATCTTTTTAGGCATATTACTGTAGACTTGCTGCAGTGTTTGGGATCATCTTCCTGTGTATAATCCAGTGCAGGCAAACCCTCATCTGACAGATGGAGTCAAATTGTAATGTAGAATTCTCATAGAGAGGATCTCAGAGTGAACTTAATGACTGCAAGGTGCTAAGGTCCAAATCATGAGCCCTCCAGTACAGTGCAAGGCATTGTTTTTTTATTTTCACCAAACATGAAGCTGCGCATCATCACCAAACACCTCTACTTTGGTCTGATTTATTCAAAAAAAGTTGGGTGGTTCTTTCAGAAGCAACTTTGCGAGCTTAAGTCATAATGCCATGTTTCTTAGCAAGAAGAGTCTTTTACCTGGCAGCACTTCTAAAAAAGCTCTACTTGTTCTGTTTTGTTATGCGGCGAAGTGAACATTTATTACAGCTGGGAGTGTAACATTGAGACTACAGGGGTGAGCAACAAGAGAATCTGGGATTGTGTGGATTCAATCAGGATGTTTAGGTGCTGAGAGAGAGAAGGATGGATGTGAGTCTAATTACTGGATGTGGAACTGCTGAGAAACAGCCGGGATCTGAGGAACATTATGGGTTGATCGGGGAACACAGAACCTGGGTGAAATAAAGCAGACACTATAAAAATTAAAAAACAAAATCCCTAAACATAGAATCTAGCATGTGCTGAAAAATTAGGAAACCAAAATAAAGGAACACATGAAAGAAAGGTACATAAACAGAAACATAAGATTCCACTCCAGACCAAACTTAATTCCAGGGACGATGACATATTCAGCCTTTTTCTAATTGTCTTGTGCTGAAGTATTGCATTCAACATGCCAACTGGGTCTGGGATGGAGCTCTTAGGTTTAATTCAAACTCAGCCCTGATATAAGGAGTTTCATTTATCTTTCTCACTGCCTTTTGGCCTTTTAACCCCCACCAGGTTGATGGGAGGCAACCGTTGCTTCTCTAAGAATCATTGCTGACATATTTCCTCCTTGGCATTGTCTTAACTCACACCTGTGTTGTTCAGATAACACTTGTCAAACTTGCTGATGACCAGTTAATCAAGTGCATTCTCTTCTAATCCTTTGGAATCAGAAAGGTTGTACTTACTTTTCGATGCCCAGCTTTTTAGTTCTGGCTTTATTTATTTCGTTCAAACAGATAATGAAATGGCAGAAAGTGTTCTTTGTTTGTTCACACTTAAAGTTAGATATAAATTAATTTTAGTATATATTTTTACTAAAATATTGGGTAAAAATATGACAAACTGAAATATTGTATGTAGCCTTACCTTAACTGACATTATTATGCATGAAAAGAGCACTTAAAAGCAGTAGGTGGTGTACATTAGATGTAGATGTTGTCTCATTCTCACCAAGCATCATTTTCACTGTCTGAGTGAGAGATGAATTCAACACATTTTCGCATGGATAAAATGATCATCGCTTTTATGTCACAAAAACAGTACAAACATCAGACGTGAACAAAAACTCCACAGATCACTGATCGCCTTCTAAAATGCAACCAAGAATAGCTGTTTTGGCTGTGCCTCTACCTGTGCATGAGTCTCATGTTAGTGTCTGATCTGACGAGTGAGCAGCCTCCCAACATAATGAGGGTCACACGCCTCCTTCCCTACCATCATGTTTTGTGCAGGAACCCCCCCAACCAGATTTATGGTGCAAACTGTTGGCTGTGCATGCATGTGTGTGCGCTTCTGGAAGTAAGTGTGGGTGAGTAAGTGTGTAAGCTTCTGTCATATATTTACTAAAACAACGCCTCATTGTCGTGACAGCTCCCAATACCTCTTTTGTGTAATGAGAACTCCTTGTCTAACTATTCCTCGAGGTGTTTCTTTGCACTTCTTTTCTAGCTGTTCTATAAAATGATATTGAGCAGTATAGTTCATAGTATTAGCTCTGTCTAAATGTGCAGAAGGAAAATTTGGAAGGCAAAGGAGAAGATTTAAGACGTATCCTTCACAGTGCACATGGGATCAGACAGGGATGGGTGTCCTCCCTTCCTTCAGATGTGCACCTTAAAAGTAAGGAAACCCAACAACTCCTAAGACCTGCGTTCATGCAGCCTTTTCATGCTGATGCAAACAAAGCTTGTGGTTTTACACAAGGATCTTCAGAGGGGTTTGAGGTTTCCAATGCATGCATGTGTGGGAAGTACACGGCTTCTAACAAACAGTTTAATCCCATCATCTCTCCCTTCTTTTGCTCTCCTTTCCCCAAATATATTCAACTGTAGCCAATCTGAGATGTACCGACACACACCAAAGGGAACAACAAGACCTCCAAATATGATTCTCCCACACTGCTTCCCTAAAATGTATTTACTTACAAGCAGGAAGGGTTTTTAGTCATATTTATGTTAAGAAAATGGGAGGGGAAAAGTGTGACAGTAAGATTTAGGATTTTTGAAGATTTATTTATCTGAGCTCGAGTTTTGGGAGGTTCTGAGAGCGAGAAAGCTCTCAGTGTCTGTCAGATGAACTTCCAACCCTCCGTCTTCCTGATTTCCTTTCACGCTTCTTGTTTTTTAAGGTCATGAGTTGTAATCTTGTCTTTATGTGAGAAAGTTGTGATGTCGAAGAGACAAAGAAAGAAAACTAAGTACAGGGTAAATAAAGACTGTATAGTTCCTTACAAAGGTATTCAACGACTTTGCTTTTTACCTATTTTGTTACATTCCAACATGTAATTTAACATGTAATCCTATTTTATGTGAGATATCTGCACACAATAGTCTAAATTTTTGAAGTGAAATGAGAAAAATATGTAAGAAAAATAATAAAAAAAAGAAAAAACTTAAATTGGCATATGCATATGTATACAAATATATCCCCATTGTTATGAAGCCCCTAAAATGTTCTAGTGTAACAAATTACCTTCAAAAATCACATAATTAGTGAAATGAAGTCCACCTGTGTGTCTGATGATCTGTCAGTATAAACATACCTTTTCTAAAAGGCCCCAGAGGCTGCAACACCACTAAGCATGAGGCATCATACAATAAAGACCAAAAGAGCTCTCCAAACAAGTCAGGGACCAAGTTGTTGAGAAGAACAAGTCTGGGTGGGGTTATAACAAAGCAAGTCGCTTTGGGTAAGTCATAGAGACTTACAGCTGTAACTGATGCAAAAGGTGGTTTTACAAAGTACTGACATTACGGGGGGTGAACAGTTTTGCACGCTGAAATTATGTGTTAATTTGTTCTATTTCTTGATTGACTGACAATAAAAATAATACATCTTCAAAGTTGTAAGCATGTTCTATAAATGAAGTGGTACAAGCTCTCAAACAATCCATTTAATTCCAGGTTGTGAGGGAACGAAATATGAAAAATGCCGAGGGGGGCTTTTGCAATGCACTGTATTATACTGTGTCAGTTTTAAAGATGAGTAAAAAACCCTGAATTAAATTAATTTTTCATTAACCCTCCTGTGTTTGCAACTGAAAAACTCAGAAAAACTCAATCTCAGCCTCATCTAACCAAAGCACATCATTCCAATTAAATCCCAGTAGAGTTTAGCAAACTTTACACGTTAAGGCTTGTTATAGTAGGACAGAAAAAGCTTTTCCCTGGCATACCTGCTGAACACCTAATGGTTGTTATGGAGACTTGCAGCTATTCTCTAACAGTGAGCTTACCTCCCTTACCTGACTGTGTGTGGTGGCAAAATAAATTCAGGTTTATGTCCAGCACACTGACCAATTGTTGAAAGAAATGGACCACTGCATGATGTGATGGAAACAGAAAGTCATGGATTGCTGATTCAATGTTCATAGAAAATAAAATATATATTTATATATACAGTATAAAGTATGTTGCCCTGCGATGGACTGGCGACCTGTCCAGGGTGAACCCTGCCTCTCGCCCATAGACTGCTGGAGATAGGCACCAGCTCCCCCGCCATCCACTATGGAATAAGCGGTAGAAAATGACTGACTGACTGACTGACAGTATAAAGTACATAAATACAGATAGAAATGGTTCAGTTACATTTATTTTAAACCTGTATGTCTTAAATAATAATATTATGCCACTGGTTATTTTCTTAAAAACAATTGTTTTTTTTTTTGTTTGTTTTTTTCTGCTGAAACTGCCAAAAAAGAAAATTCTTTTTTTTTAAGGTTTTATACACATCTTAAAGAGTGGTGATAACAATTTGCAGTAGATGCCTTGTCCAACCACTATAATTAATTAAAACCCAGTAAAAAGGTAAATCAATGTATATGTACTGCTTCTACTTTAGCCATGTGAGTGTCAGAGTGCAAATTTAGCCAAAGAGACATTTTAACATTGTTCTTAGAGAAGTAAAATTGCACTTTTGGCTCTCTGTCAGAAAAAGGAAACAAATTATAGATCTGCTAGTTTCCGCCAACCCCTCTGACCGTTAACAGATGCTTCTTGCAAAAGCGATGATGCCTGTAAGCAACAACAAACGGTGATTCTGCACTCCTTCCTCTTTTTCTTCACTTCACTTATGCCTGCTTGTTATTTTAACAGGGATGCAATCCAAGAGAAAATAAATCAGGAGATTTGAAGGCTTTGTTCAGGCAACAGGCCCATTATTTCCAGATTGATTATAAAAAGATGGTAAAAACCCATAAAGTTTCTGTCTTTGCTAATGAGATCCAAATCTGTTTTCAAACACAGATCCAATCAGATTTTTCCACTTGGACAATGCTGCTAAGAGCAGAACACAGTGAAGTAAGCTCTGTGTTGGTACTTTTAGGGGAGTCCTCTGCACAGGAGAAGCTGGAAAGAGTTTTTGGTTGGAAAGCTCTTAGCATTTCCAGACGCCTCTGCAAGCAAAAACAATCCATGAGTAATTCAATGATGTGTCATTACAAATCACATCTGATAGTGGTCGAGTAGTTTGGGCAGTCTAGTCTGAAGCTTAGATTCAAAACACAAATCTAATCTGCAAAGTAGATGTTTTATGGGTAACAAATCATTTGGCAGTTAAAGCAAGAGTTCATTGCCATTATATCTGTTATTTCTGAAAGCCAAAGTCACAATTTAGAAATTGTGCTTTTTCTTTAAGTTACATATAGTAAGAAATCAGTCACTAGGAAGTACTGTATCACCCAAAGTTCAGTTAATGTTACCCACGCACATCCTTTCAGTTTAGACAATATATTCATACAACTGTCGTCTTAAAGCACCAGCTGTAAGTGTGTCAGCGAAGCAGGTAATAGAGAGGGAGCAGGACGACCGACTTCACTGATGCTTGTGCTGGTTGGTGTGCGTGTGAGTGTGTGTATGTGTGTGTGTGTATGTCTATGTGTGTGTGGAGGGGAGTATGTACGCATGTGTCCAGCCATAGTCTCCAGGACAACTAATCGATTCCTCATTATGGTTTTAACACATATTGATCAGAATCGGTCCCTCACTGACACGCACACACACACACTAACACCCGTACAGTTATTACAGTAGCAAACATTGATCAGGTAGACCTTCAGGGCTCCAGGCAGTATCCATAAATCAAAGCAGTGGTATGATCATTATTGCCAACAATACCTGAAGGAGGTCATGCATGAAGGCCTATTTTAACGTCCCAATATTAGTGGTTAACGTATCATCAAATCTATTTTTGTAACATCATGTCACTTGGATCAAGAAGTACCAAACAGATGTTTTGTTTTGTCTTATTTTGGGGTTTTTTGGGGGTGGGTTGTCTTGTGGATGGATGGACGGATGGATGGATGATGGATGGATGGATTCAAACTAACAACCTTTAATATTCATTGACTCAAATGGGATAATGTTCCAGATGTTTAGATTTGACCACATTTTTTAACTACTTTGAAATAGTCAAACGTCTATGTCATACAAAACCATTCAATAGTTAATTTCATTTGAAAAGCTGTTTTGATCTTCTGACTG
The DNA here is from genome assembly GCA_036173005.1 of Crenichthys baileyi. NCBI lineage: Eukaryota > Metazoa > Chordata > Actinopteri > Cyprinodontiformes > Goodeidae > Crenichthys > Crenichthys baileyi. The sequence goes on from JAHHUM010002672.1 coordinate 351,633, forward strand.
GAAAGGAAAAGCAAACATTTTGGTCCAATTGACCTATGATGTTTAGCTAAATAATTGCATATTAACTGCACGAACTTACAAAAACCCAAAAATCACCCACAATTTGTAAACATGCATCGTTGCAACACACGGCCAGCTTGATTGGGTCACTTAAGAATGACTGAGGGCTTAAAGATGAGCACATCTTTGCAGATTTATGAAAAGGTTAACTGATTAAGAGCTAAACACTAAAATATGCCTTCTTTTTATTCCAGCTGCTTTGTTATGGACTGAAGATTTCACATGCCCACGTAGTTACATTTTAATGTAGTGCACACCTTTGCTTATTTAATTGCTGTTGTGGTTTATAGTCATCCTTGACCTAGATACATTTTTCCATATTTAAAGTCTCTTGTTTGTATAGATGTTTCACTGAATGTGCTGAGCTTAAGACTTGTGCTTTTTTAGTTTATCCATTATTGTTTTGTATAAAGACAGGTCTCTACAAATACACCAATCAGACTGTGACTCCAGATGTGTGAAGTAAAAAGCCTAGATGAATTTTTTATGGGAGCATTTGTTGGAGTCACTGCGTGATAGTTTACCAAGAAAGCTGCTCTAATCTCCAGAGTCGGAAAACTGACTGAAACTGTCCATTTTTTCCTACTTTCTCTCCCAAAACAGCGTGATAACACTGTCTTTGCCTCTTTGTTTGAACTTTTGTCTGGATGCTTGACTGTCCTGCTGGTAGAGTCACACTGATGCTAATCCAAACATGCAGGCAGCTGCTAAATGCCCACAGCTGGTAATCGAACTGTCACTCCACATGCTCCTCCTGTCTTTTGCTCCCTCTGTCGTGCATTCTCTTCCCTCCACCTTTCTCCTTTCTGCCACTCTGCCCTGAGGCCAGTGTCACATCACATCACTCTATCTTCTCACTCTTCTCTAGGTCAAGTCTGCAGGGCTTCTGCCTGCCAGCCAGATGTGTCTGCTTATGTGATAAAATATTCCTACATTTGCTGACAGCAGTGTTCACATTTGATATGTGACTCACATTACACGAGACACGCAGAGAAGAGAAGGAAACTGGCATGAAGTTAAATGACTGATTGAGCCAGAGAGAAAAAAAAAACTTGTTTTAAGTCAGTAGTAAAATATTTTTGCAGACTGCAACTTCTCCATCAAATGAATCTCTTTTTGTAGTAGCTTGCAGAGCTGTTCATTACACTTAAACTTTGTGTTATGCCATTTTATCATGTTCTAACCACAAACTTTAATGTGTTTTATTAAGATTTTATTTAAGAGAGCAGCACAAGTATTGCCCCTAAAAACATTCAGCTGCAACAATTGCCTCCAGAAGTAAGTAATAGTTAGTAAATAGAGTTGTGTGTCAACTTAAACACATCATCCACACTATGAAATATAATGGTGGCAACATCATGCTCTCCAGGGAGGCACTTCTTCAGCTAAAACAGGGAAGCTGTCCTGAGTTTAAATTAAATGGAGCTAAATACAGGGCAATCTTGGAGAATTCTTTTAGAGACTCCAAATGACTTGAGACTAGGGTGGAGGTTCACCTTCCAGCAAAACAACGAGCCCAAACAAACAGCTTGACCTAGAATGAAAGGATTCACATGTTACAATAGCCAAGTCAAAGTTCAGAATAAATCTAATTAATAATCATTGGCAAGACTTAAAATAGATGTTTACAGATGCTCTCTGCTCGATAAGACTGAGCTTCAGCTATTTTGGAAAGAAAAAAAGGGTGTAAAATCGTTTTAAAAAATACAGAAAGGTAGAGACAGTTCCCCAAAGACCTGCAACTGTATTTGCAGGTGGATATACCAAGTATTTACTCTGGGGGAGTGAAAATACATCCATGCCATGCTGTTATCCATATGGTCTGTTTGTTCCACTTCACCAATTCTGAACTAGTATGTGTTTATTGCATAAAATGTCAATAAAATACATGTTTTTGGTTGCAGAGTGGACATAACAAAATATCCTTGCACATCTAGTTCTCTCTTTTATGTTATATCTGCCTAATATAGTTTGCAAGTTTTTTATTGTTTGGCATCATAATGTTACATATTATTTCCTGTCTTTGAAGAGGGAGGTAAAAAAAGTGAGTTGAAGACAACACAAATATTAATAGAAAGTAAATGAATGAAGATAGTGCAGTATTTAGATTGTGGCCCATGTTTTCTGATACTAAATGCTTAATAATGATTTTGATCCCTAAATGACCAGCTAATAGCAGAGAAAGACAGCCTGGAGAGGGATGGAAAGAAGGTGATAAATTAAACTGAAGCACAGATAGTAGATTGGACAAAAACAGGCCAAAAAAAGGACAGCAAAGGCAATAGAAAAGGAGGGAGGTGGGCAGGGGAGAGAGATCGAAGAAGGTGAGACGGACAAAGTTGCAAGAGCAGATGAAAGATGATAGATGGAATCCATTGGGCAGTGGTGACGAGGGTGGGAGTGGGGACATGAATCTAGGAGCGAGAATGGGGGAACGAGCCAGGAGGAAAGAGGAGAGGAGACAGAGCGACAGGAGGTAGCTGTCAGGATAATTTGTGCCTGCCCTCAGCGGACCCTGACGCTGCACTTTTTTCAGAGCGGCCGAGTGTGTGTCTGTGTTTGTGTGTGAGCGCTTTCCAAATACTCCAAATTGAGATCTTGTTTTCAGAGACAGAGCAGTGCAGCGAGCTATGGTGAAAAATGTAAGATAAACAACCGAACCAATGAGTCAAAACACTAAATTCACATTTTGTACACTGTAGAGAAGATTGTGTATGTTTACCTCAGAAGTTCTCTCATTATTTATAAAAATGTTTCACCTCAGCAAGAAACTACTAAAATAGGAAGCACTAAAACCAAAGGAAAACATCCAAATTCCAGGTAATGAACTGTAATGTAAGCACCTGAAAATCTGAGAAACAAATAGTCCTGTGACCAAGTAAATAAATGTCTCTCTTATATCTGTCAAATATTTTAACCCAGCCATTAAACCTTTTAATTATGTCAGTAGCAAAACCCACTTAGATAGAGAGCCATCCATGGGTAAAGGTAAAAAATAACTATTAGGCTGACTTGGGTAAAATAAGGTTAAAAAAAAACAAATCAAACCATTTATTAGCTGGTTTCTTACAATGTTCTACTCAAGATAGCTAGTACTCAAACTCTGACATTTTTATTCGGTAAACCAAATACTGTTTGGTCTATTCTCAAATATACATGATCGACAACAGAAAGTTGCTGACTTAGAGCAGGGTATGGCCTAGAAGCTGTCTAAGTCAGGCATTTTTAACTTTTGGTGAGCAGAACTGATGCTGTGGGATGAACCAAACGCCATGTTATGTGGATCATGTGCTAAACTCGATGTGAAAGACACAAATAAAATATCAAGTCATCACTTCACCTGCAATGTTAAACTAATTAGAAATCCTTTCATTTTTATAACTTAAGCTTTTTGTGCAAGAACCTTTTAAAACGTTTTCTTCACAGATATGTAGAAATTGTTTGTGGTGGGTTATGGAGAGCTACGCTACTAAACATTTGTCACATTGTGGAGAGTACATTTCTTCTGCCATTTTAATCCAGACTTGGGCCAAATTTAAGAAGCTCCACTTTTGAAAAAATTTCCATTCCTTAAGCTTAAACCCCTTTTCATTAGATACCCCTTCACCACTTCTTTGCTGCACACTGCTGGTTAAATGGCTACTAGTTTTTCCCAATTGAATGAAAGACACATTTGGTTGTTTGGAAATATTTCCTATCACACAGACAGTCACGGTTTTGCAAAACAAGGGAGCGACCCCATTGTTCTTATTAGGGTAACACAATTTAAAACTACAGTTAGCAGGCTACTGGTCTGTAAAGCAACCTACTGCAGGCTGGCTACCTGACCAGCCTGCCCGACTTATTACCCAGCTAATATCACCTTGATATGCTTGTGTTCCTCTGCAAAGAACAAAATGTGAAAAAGTTATTATAATCTGTACAATAACCACTAGTACTTGAAAGGTTCAACCAGATTTAGACAACTAGATTGTTTTTTTTTCTATACTATTGCATAAGTCTATAGATCAAATCAAACAAACAACAAATAAATGCTACAGAGAACATTATCATAACTGTAATAATTGATATGTTAGGGTATTGTCAGTAGGAATAATTGTTGCTTTACCATTTTAAATAAAGCAAAAAACTGTTTGACATTTTTTAGTTTTTGTGTAAATACCATGATGCTCTGGTGTTTAACTCCAAAATGCATCCTTCAGTTGTCCACATACTAATGTCATGTTCACAGTTAGGCTTTAAGGATGCACTTGTCTTAAAAGGTAAGTGTATGCCGGACAGCATTCACAAACTACAGGAATTCAAACTTTTGTCACTGCATATAGCAGCATACACCAGAAATTATAATTACTAAGTGGTGTTCTTCTGGCAGGTGCACCACCTCTTGGTTTTTGTAACTTGGCAGATGCTGTGCAGACGGTGCATATTTAAAATTAACAAGCTCAATCAACGCAATTTGTAAGCAGGTCTCTCAGTATAAGGATCACTTTATTCGAACAGTGCAGGAGCCTGTGGGGCTTCCAGAGGTGTCTAACACTTATGGAAAAGGAACTTGGCAACATTGAAGAAAGCATGACTCACAAGAAACAGGTTTACTTTAAATGATTCTTTGCTTTATAGATTTATTGTACGCTTACTAATCAATTTTTTTCACCTTTACCGATCTCCTTACCGAGTCCTTTAAGATCTGGCGTTTAGTGACACCAAGTTTTTAACGCCTTCATTAAAATTCGTACCATGTACAGTATATGCTTGAAAGTGTAGATACATTTAAGTGCAGTGAAATAAAACACTTTTTACATTAGTATTACATTTACTCACCAATGACATTACAAAATCTGCCCTCTCACCTAATTTTGCATTTTTGTTTATAGCTATATATACTGTATATCCAATCAAGAGCATAGGCTCCTATATTAAATTGAAAAGCATCAACTGAAACATGCTTGCCATTTGTTTCTAAAGATAAATCTGAATACAGCAACAGACATCTTGATCATCTTGATGATGTTTTTCATGTAGAGCAGTTTGTTAACGAGCTGAGATAACACTAGTATGTCTAGTTTCTATTTTATGATGACTCTAATATTTGTTATGACTTTTATATGAAGTTTTTCTCCTGCTTCATAAATAAATAACCTTGCTTTAAACTTATTAAAATTTTCACCCGTAATCTTATAGGACAGCTGGAAATATCTGAGCCCAATGCAGAGTTGGTCATATGGTGCAGACAGAACAGAAGCTGCAGGAGCCTTTACAGTCTCATTGTTAATGGTAAATAGTTAGGGGGACCCTTTAGATAAAAGAATAGGCACAGTCTCTAATACAGTTTTGCAAGCTTTGCAATCAGAGTTAGGCCTTTTATGCAGGACTTAGTCGCGAAATGCCTGAATATATTATTGTGGAGACACAATTATACTATAACACAATGTGGAGGCTCTGTTTAAGATGCAAGGTTATGCCATCGTTCTAAGATCAGAATAACACATGGCAACACATATCAAAACATGTAAAGCAAGCTGTAAATTGTTTCCATTCATTTTCAGCTGTTTTGTGACAAAAAGAATGCAATAAAGAAGATGTACAAAGGCACAAAGTCTTACCTCCACTTGTTTATCATGTGCTTTGAAAATTATCAATGAAACCAACACTGTAGTATATTTTTGAAGTAAACCTGCTACTTTTAATGTATGCATGATGTACCTTATAGTAATTGGCCTGTGAGTGGATCTAGCTTGAGTATTCCTGTTATATGTAACATATATGTAAAAATATGTATATTTTTTAAAACAAGGACCTAAACTAAAGGAAAATCAGAGCGACAGTAGAGTATATTTATTAGAGTACAACAATAAAGCAGTTGTTGATACCTGTGTGTATGAGTGTTGATGGATGCTTGCAACATACACAAATGGTACTAAATCTTGAGGTTGTTTTTGATATCACAGGAGACCGGCATGAACTATATCTCATAAGGTAGCCTTTGTTTGCAGGCATCACTGGCATTTTTGTTCCAGCATGATGAGTTTATGTTTTTCACTCAAGACTAACAATAGTTTTCTGTTTCTCACAGCTGAGAAAAGAAACACATGCACTGTGTTTTTATAACCATATCAATGCAACAGACAGCTAAAGACAATGAACGAGATTAACACATTGATATCGCGGTGTGTGTTGTATGTGTTGCAGTAGTTAGTCACAGTGGATGACCATCTATGTCTATCCTCCATAGAAACAAACACCAACAGCTCCTTCCTCTTTTTACCCTCTGAACCCAACAGCTCAGTTTCAGGCACATACACATGCACACACTTATGAAGACCCACTCAGGGCCAAGAGCTTGTTAACCTAAATAGCTCATCACCAAAGGGCACCAACAACACTGCAAATATCTCACTCTGCAGGCTAGATGAGGTCTTAAAAAATCAGAGCATGTTTTTTCTTATTACTACCAAATTTCATTCTCCTGGGAAAAGGCTGAACCTTAAATAGATCTAAGAGGAGTGAGGCACAAAATAAGTTATGGGGGTGAGAAAATAGGCAGTAAGGGGATATTTGGAGAAAAATCCAGAAAAAAAAGAGAAATCCCCTGTACAAACTGGACAGTGAGTATAACTGAAGAAATACCAAGAGCCCCAGGACAAAGAAATAAGTATGTTTTTCATTTTCAGAGCTCTGTAGGAAAGCAAAGCAGAACAAAGCACAGTGGGCATTTTCTACTTCCCTGCCTGTTAACAAACAGGCAGCCTGTAAAATATTGATGCTTCGATCCCAGGAATGAAATGTCTGAATGATTTTGGTACATCTGAGTGGGGAGAATTCACTATCTATAATTCATACAGCTGAAATCTTAATAGGTGGATGAGAAAGCATTGAAACACAGACTAATGTTAAAAAAAAGTACTGTAAGCATGTGTTTATTCGAACAGTGCAGGAGCCTGTGGGGCTTCCAGAGGGTCTAACACTTATGGAAAAGGAACTTGGCAACATTGAAGAAAGCATGACTCACTAGAAACAGGTTTACTTTAAATGATTCTTTGCTTTATAGATTTATTGTACGCTTCCTAATCAATTTTTTTCACCTTTAACGATCTCCTTATCAAGTCCTTTAAGATCTGGTGTTTAGTGACACCAAGTTTTTAACGCCTTCATTAATATTCGTACCATGTACAGTATATGCTTGAAAATGTAGATACATTTAAGTGCAGTGAAATAAAACACTTTTCACATTAGTATTACATTTACTCACCAATGACAAAATCTGCCCTCTCACCTAATTTTTTTACATCTGAGTGGGGAGAATTCACTATCTATAATTGATACGGCTGAAATCTTAATAGGTGGATGAGAAAGCATTGAAACGCAGACTAATGTTAAAAAAAGTACTGTAAGCGTGTGTTTTACTATATGTATTTCTGTACCTGACTCTGTTGCTGCCTGTGCCACAAAGTTTGAATCTGTAGCTTTTTACTGACACGCTCTCCCAAAGGTCTCTCTCTACTTAGTATGTGAAGCATTCGCCCATTTTCTGGCAGCCACAGATATAAGAACTTGCAGGCAGTAGATCTTGTGGCCATTGTTTCTGAAAATCTAAATTTTTCTGTTTTAGGTCCACAGATATTTTATAGATGTCAACAGCTGTGCTCAATTTCTCCACTCTTAATCCTCTATACAGCAAGTCTGCAATTTTTTTGTGGTGTTTAAAATGTCTGCAGTAATTTTTGCTTTCAATGTTGATTTGGACCTTTGCCATGTGATGCAGTAAATGTTGTGTGCAGAGGTGTACTATATATTGGTGAAAATGAGCCACACTGAACCACAGCCTGATCTGTATGGTAACATACTCAGCTAATTCTTGTGGGTTTCAAACTTCCTGAAAACTCTCAATCCCAGTTATTTCCTAGAGAATATTCCACTGTTTGTTCCAAAAGATATTTCTCACAAGTCAAAAGTATTGTACAGGGATTAAGTCATGTGAAAAGGTTAGGACACCCTATGAAAGCCTGTGTGGGATTCCAAGATATCTGGATGTATTTAATATCAATTTTGACAAAACCTAACAATTAATTTGATATAACCACACAATAAACACTGAATAATAATTTTTATTTATTTATGTACAACAAAAAATGACATTTCTGGTGAAGAATTTCTTAGGACAACCCCATATTTATTCCTACCTAAAATCACAAACAGGTCTATCATATCAGATGTATGTGATCAGTTGATTCAAGGTGGGTTTCCATGTTAAAACCTGAGACATATGGTTTTCTGTGCTCCTGACTGGTGGGATGTAAAAGCTGCTTGAGGCCTTCAGAATACTTAGATTAGCAAATTATAAGTCTGGTAAGGTATTTCAGGAGGTCTCAAAAGAATCTGAAATCCCACTTTTCCCATATGGAAAATAGTTTAGATCTGGAGGACATCAAATCAAATACCAGCATGTCATGTCTGGCAGCCCAAGTAGCTTCACTCTGAGAGCAGACTGCAAGATGCTAAAAGAACTGTCAAGCAACCATGAAATTCCATCACATGGCCTACCAAGGTTCTTGCTACTTCTGACATGAAAGTGCATGCCTTTACAGGACATTTTTACTCCCTATTAAAAGAGAATGAAAGCCAGACTAGAGCTAGCCAGAGAGAACCTGGACAAAGACCAAGACTACAGGAATAAAATTCCAGTAGATGAGTGTAAAATTGAATTATTTGGACACCAGAATAGATGACATGTTTTACATAAACCAAACACAGCATTTCACAGAGAAAAAGATCCTCTGTTAAGCACAGAGCTGTAAGTGTCATGGTTTTAAGATGCTTTGCTGCAGCAGGACCTGGAAGTTCAGCATCATAGAATCCACAATGAATTGTACCATGTATCCTAATGTGCTAAGACTTTTAGATGTATACAAGACTGTAACTGAAGTTAATTTAACCAAAGTAGGTAACACTAGGTATTAGGGGGTAGGGTGCCCAAACTTTTTCCACTTTTTTTTTCAAAGTAAAAAAAAAGGTATTAGAGATTAACATTAGCTTGCAAACATTAACATCCACAGCTAATAATGTTGTCTTTGAGACCCTTTTAAAAATGCCCTAACACAGAAACTCCCTAAATTAAAATAATTATTTTTATTGATATATAGTGCAACAGAAATTAGTCATATGATAAAAAAAGCAGAGCACTGAACGATTCAAAATGAACCATAATGTTCTGTTGGATGAGCAGAAGGAACATGCTAACGCTAATGTTAGCATGGTGATCCTAACAGCCACAGCTGATTGAATACAGATTCATAGAAATTCCCCTGATATTTTCACTAGAAAGCAGAAACATACAACAAAAAAACACGTTACATTTCAACCAAGAATTATTTGCACAGATATTTGTTATCCACTTTACATGTGCAACATTTATCAAGTTTGCACAGAAAGTTTGGATATAGTTACATCAGCTGCACTTTCTTCTTAACAAAAAGTGTAATAATTAAGATCATAAAGTAATGTAAATGAAGATAGGCAATGTTAATTACCAAGATTTTTCAGTCACACCCACTTTAGATTTATCCGTGTGTTCCAGTGAATTCTACTTGGTTTTAATAATACAACACTTAGCTGGGATTAACCATTGCAACTATAAAGTCCCATGGCTCTCAAGTTGCATACATAAATCAGCCGGATACTCCAAATCAGGTTTTTAGACCATTTTATAGTGAACATGATACAGTGAGTGAGTACATAGGCAAATATTTTAAAGAAAAACCTTTTAAAGAACACATCTCCAGTTGACTCCTAAAACTCTAACCCCACAGTGGAATTTTAAACAAAAAATTTCTCTTTCAGTCTCTTTTTGCTGCTGCTTGCTTGACTTTGATTCAATGCTGCCTTCCTGTCGGCCTCAGTGTGCAACCAAAGCCAAACAGCCCAAAAACGCAATGAACACCAAATCCTCAAATCTGTTTTAATACAGCCAAAGTGTGAAAAATCCTGCTGGAACAGTAAATGTGTCGTAATTAGACTTTGATAATTAGAGACAGGGGACAGAGTGAGGTCCCAAAGTGATTATTATGGCAGAGTGAAAGCCAGAGAAACAGAAGGAGAGTGGGCTGAAGTTCAACAGCAACTCTCACTCAGAAACAGGCGAGACCAAAAGCTCCAGGCAGAAAGAACTAGGAAAGATTCAGAGCTTTGCATGCAACTTTAAATCTCCCCACTATTTAAACCACTTTATACTCAGTCTTTCTCTCAATAGCCCCTTTGTGTGCCAGCCATCAGGTTCATCTGTGCGTTTTTCACTCACCTGCAGTCCAGCTTCTCCATTTCAAAGTGTGGGTTGAAGTTAAGGACAATGCGCTGTGATGGCTCCGGGGCTGTGATGACCCAGTGACAGTTCTGGTGAGGTGGGTACTCCTGCGGGTAGCCAGGGGTTGTGATGTAGCCGGCATCGCTGGCATCTAAATAGCCGCCGCATTGCTCAGAGGCTGGGTGAGGGGAAACAGATAAGGATGCAGACATGAGTGACAGCAAAAACAATAGTACTTCCTTATCTTCCTTTTTATTTGTTGCTATATGGAGATGTTTCTTTAAAAGAATAAAGAGTTTAACCTCCGCTAACGTGTGCTAATATGAGAAGAGCTTTACATTACCAAATGTACAGATATATCAATATCAAGACATTATAAGAAAGTGGTTAAGAAAATAGAAGAAGATATACTAAAAAAACTGCCAGTAAAAAATAAGAAGAAAGCCCTCAATAACGCTTTTAAGCTGATATCAGCAGATAAGAGTGCCATCAAGGCCAGTGTTGTTTGCTTGTTGTGACTCAACACATGAATTTACAAAATCACACAATTATAATCAGAAATACATTTGTTCATTATCATTTTAATTTGAGTTTAGGGTAGGAAAAGGAGAACATCTAAATAAAAGATCTGTTCATACAGACAGGATATGAGAAACTTAAAAAATGTGAAACTGAACAACCTGATGAACAGAGGCATCGTTGTGGCTCATGATGACTCACAAACCTAATATCATACACACTCAGCCTTCCAGAAGCTGCAGTTACTGTCACAGAGTGGATCCACTTGTCAGCAGTCATATGTATGTCTCATGTCATAAACAATGCCACTTATTCACTGCTGCAGATGCAATCTGACACAGATGGGCAACGCATTCACATCTCTTTCACCCAGCAGCATAACACACACAATTCTGCTGCACAAAATGTATGGGGTCTGTTGTACCAAAACAGGGGCTGCTCATTTTGATTGACTGCACAAACTCTCAGCTCTGGATGTCTTCACTGTTTGGAAACTGTATATAAAACTACGATGGTGGATTTACAGTTGTGATTATTATTTCTGCAATGTGATCTAGATTTGTGACTATTCAGTTTTCTGAAGATCTCTTAAAGTTTTTCGTTAAACTTTAGCTGCATAACCTTTAACTGAGTTCTTGTTCAGCTCTCCTGACATTCCCTTGCAAGAGACCTTTTTAAAATGTTGTCACATTACACTGACAAACTTTATTTTATTGAGATTTTATGTGATAGACCACAAAAATGAGCACGTAATTGCAAAATGAAAATTAACTACGCACGGTTTCGATACTTTTGTATTCCCACCCCCTCACACAATGATTTGAGAGTCACCTTTTGCTGCAACTATATCTGCATTTTTACTATTTAATTTAATCAATTTTTTCACCAACTTTGACCAGCTTCCCTGTCCCTGTGGAAGAAAATCCCCACAGCATGATGCTGCCACCATCATTTTTCAAAGTGGGGATGAGGTATTAAGAATGATGTGCAGTGTTAGTCTTCTACAACGTATAGATTTTTGTTTGTTGGCCCAAAAGTGCAATTTTGGTATCATTTGAGTGGAGCACATGGCTTGAGAAAAACTGCAAAGAGGATTATTTAAGGCTTTTCTTCAACAGTGGCTTTCTTTTGGCCACATAAAAGCAAAATCTATGTAGTGAACAACTAATTGTTTGTCAACAGATTCCCCCACCTGTGCTGTGGATCTTTGCATTTCATCCAGAGGTATCATGAGCCTCCTGGGTGCCTTTCTGATTAATGCTCTCCTAATTAATGGAGGACAGCCATGTCCAGGTCGGTGTGCAGTTGTGACATAGTCTATTTTCACATGATGGATTGAACAGTGAGAGATGTTTTAAGCTGATATATTGTTTTGCAACCTAACCCTACTTTAAACCTTTCATGGACTTTACTCCTGACCTGTCTGCTGTGCTCTTCATGATGTTGTTTGGCCACTAATGGTCCTTACCAAACCTCTGAGGCCTTCCCAAAACAGCTGAATTTATACTGAGATTAGATTATACACAGGTGGGCTCTTCTTACTAATTAGGTGACTTCTGGAGGGAGTTGGCTGCATGGGATCTTATGTAGGAGAGGTTAAATGAAGAGATGGTCATTTGTTGAGAAATGAAGTGAAAATTGTGTACAACTGTCCTCCAACTTCAAATGTATGTTGTTCTATCACATTAAATAACAAAGCTGTTAAAGTAAACTGAAATAATCAGGTACTGGAATAAAAATTCTCAAAAAAGCAGCCAAAAGCCAAAAAAAGCTGTGAAAGATGGACAGAAACATTAGGAAATATTAAAGCATTTGGAAATTTTAATTAAGACCACCTAAAAATAGTACCTGTAAACTAAATGTATTATATATATATATATATATATATATATTATATATATATATATATATATATATATATATATATATATATATATTATGTATTGTAAGAAATTCTATTAAAATAGCCCAAATTAAGTCACAAACAATGCTTTGTCCTCATAATAAATAAGTAAAGATTTACAGCAGTATGACCACTGTTTGCTCAAGGAAGTAACAGGAAAGCAGAAATTTTAAACAAGGAACCATAAAGATGGCATTATTTCAACAGTAACAAAAAATCATCAGTGTATCTGCAAAAAAACAGATGGATTTTCAGTAAATATTTTGGAAAAACGATGGCCACAATGGACTAGGTTATTTAAATGAAAACAGCATCTGCGAGATGCGAGAGCTGGCTGATTGATGGGAAAATACTTGGCTGGTATGCAACACCCTAAAATAATTTCCTGTTTTCCAGAGAAAGGGAGAACAAACTCACAATTGGACTCCTGACAGAGTTCATTATTTACTCAGCCATGGCTAAATACGCATCACGAGACATGCCTACAGGAGAAATGTAGAAGAGAGGATAGTTTATCTGAGGAGATTTTGTAAGCCATCAGGCCGTCTGTGCTATGACGTTGTATTTATTACCACTGTGCTGTGAGGGCTGACATAGCCAGGCCAAACTGCACAGCAGAATACAACTTGGTTTAAAGCTATTAATAGTCAGGCTACTGTGAACCAACTCTGAGAGGAGTAAGACATGCACACATAAGGCACAGTATAAAAACTTAACCAGATACCACAGGTATCTGGTTATTGTATTTACATGTAATTAATACATTTAGAATTCATAAGAATAGTTATATAAAATCACTTTGATTTCTTTATTAAAATACAAAACAGGCCAACTCATGATCTGATACACATAAACCACGTATGCCTTAGGCAAGGTAAGTTTAGGGAGAAGATCAGATTTCAGCAGTCAGCAAACAACATGATTGGCATTTTGGCTTTAATACCTGGTGTCTGCCTCACTCTGTCTGCTAACAATTAATGATCAGCAGTCTGTATCTCTCTAATTCCCTTTCCCTCACTCTAAGAACCAACTAATCCTGCCCATCTCATATCTGTTTCCAATCTCCCTGGTGACACACAGAAATACAGGAGTGGAGTTACAAGGGCCGTGTAACCCAGCCATACGCATTGTATGTCAGCACCACCTGGATTAGTGTTTAACCACTCCAGAACCTGATGGCAGCACCATCCATGCACCAGTTAGAAAACCCCTGCTTAGCCAGCTCTCTGTAATCAAACCTTCAGGAGCTGTGATGTGTAAGACATAGTCACAAACATAAGTATAAGTTTTTTTTTTAATTGTATTTGATTGAAAAATTGTTTTAAGTTAGATTTGGGTAACTGGTATTAAACTTGGCTGAAAAATACTCAACTCAGCTGAACAATCTTATTGGCAATAGACTGAATTAAACTGAATTTAATTTAGTTGAATAAAATTGAACTGAATTGAATCTTCCCTGAACTAAGCTGAAGTGGCTATGAACTGAAGTCACTTTAGTTCGGTTTATTAAAGTAGAACTGTCTCTTATCTGAATGGAATCTGCATTAAACTGAAGTAAGTTGGCTTTGAACTGAATTAAACTAGCCAGAAAATAAAAATCAAACTAAAATGGAATAGAATCAAATTTATTTAGCATATTTGATCTTTTGAAACAAAAGTCAATTTAATATACACCTTTAGCTGAATTAAACTGAACTACATAAAACTGGAACTGCCTAATGTGAACTGCTGCTGTTCTGCTGCTGTTCTAAATTGATTTGGTATTAAGGGGCTGCACGGTGGCGCAGTTGGTAGCACTGTTGCCTTGCAGCAAGAAGGTCCTGGGTTCGATTCCCAGCCATGGGTCTTTCTGCATGGAGTTTGCATGTTCTCCCCGTGCATGCGTGGGTTCACCGGGTACTCCGGCTTCCTCCCACATGCCTGTTAGGTTAATTGGTTACTCTAAATTGCCCTTAGGTGTATGAATGAGTGTGTGCATGGTTGTTTGTGTGTTGCGCTCTATTGGACTGGCGACCTGTCCAGGGTGTACCCTGCCTCTCGCCCATAGACTGCTGGAGATAGGGACCAGCTCCCCTGCAACCCACTATGGAATAAGCGGTAGAAAATGACTGACTGATTGATTTGGTATTAAACTGAACTAACCTACATTACATTAGTTCCAACCGAATAGGATTAAAGTCAATTGAGTTTTTACTGAATTAATCATAAATTAGTCGGACTTTCTAAATTGCCATTGCCTTTCTCTGAAGTCTGAACCAGCACTTACCCCTCAAAATAATACAGTTGGCACCAAATTTAATTCACTTGTTGCAAAACTCAGTTAAACTGGCATCTTTAAGTGAACTGATTTAGAACAAACTCCTTGGAACAAACTGGCCAGTGAAATAAAATCAATTTGGCATTGACAAGAACTGAGCTGGAAACAAGCTAAAGGGAATGGGCAATAATTTCAATAAACTGCAATAAACTGTCTTTAGCAAAAACTCTATTTAAATTTTGGACAACTTTAATTCAACTGTCACAAAACTCAAATGAATCCGTATCTTGAATGGGAACCTTCAATTGAACTGAACTGATTTAAATTGAATAGACTTCAGCCTGCTGTTGATCCAGAACTCAAATTACCAATTTTGCAGTACAATGAAATAACTTCCTTTTTGCCTTTTTGTAACGATTTAGACAGAGATGATGCATTTACTTACTGTCTTTGTGTGGCTTAATGTTCAACATACATACTAAAAACTAAAACACACAGTCAGTGCTGTTCTTTTGGTCAGAATCATGCATAGCAAGGTAAGACAGCTGAGGCAAACGTGAACTGAAAAAAAAAAACTTTTAACCTACCATCTCATATTGTACAAATGGCAATTACTGTACATAAACAGTGGTTCTTGTAACTGCTATATGAAGAATAACAAAATAATCTAGTGCAAATCAGAGAGATGGGAAACTGTTACTAGAACAGAGTGATCAAACCATGAATCTTCTATGTATCCTAGTAGAAAAAGGCTGTAGATGAAGGCAGGCCTTTGAAATTTACCCAGACTGTTAATGTTTTTCTTACAGCCGACTGTCATCCACAACCTACTGTCTTGTTGATGGAGAATTAGAGAAGACAACAATGCAACCACCTGCACAAAAACCCAACTAAACAGCACAGAGCTTTTCTCTATCAATTTAGTTTTCATCATTATGGCTCTTTCCCACCTCCCATCTCTCACCTTTGGCCTGAAGCCATTGAAGACCATACCTCCAAGTGTGTCAGGAATCAGGCTGATCTGTTTGCATGAAGTATTGTGTCTGCTTCTCTTCAAAGCTCTATCAATCCCAGGACATCCACGCAAAGTCATTCAACAATTATCGCATCCAAACAGGGCAGCGAGTGACACAAATTGAGCTCAGGAGTGCACAGCTGACATCATCTCACATTAGGTGCCATTTAAAGTGGATCTGATTGTGTTCACCCATCTGCGCACACGACCATTCAGTTATACGCACACTGAAATAAAATGTCCCTGCAGTGATAAGGCAATGATATACACAAGGTGGGAGAGCTATGCCTTGTTAGAGAAGAATTAAAAGCAGAAGAAAGCACGTAGATTGCAAGGCAGAAGAAATATTAAATCTTTTGTCACATTGTAACCAAAATATTCACAGAATTTTATTGGATTTTACTTTTTGCAATTGACAAACACAAGGTAGCACATATTTGTAAAGTGAAAGGAAAATTTTACATTTATTTACAGATACAGTTTTCTAACTGTTTCACAAATTAAAATCTGAATACGATAACTTGCGTTGTAATTAGTCCCCCTTAACCTACAGACTCTGACTAGCTTCCCTAGTCAAAGTTGTCTGATATTGGGAAAACTTTAGATCTTATTTGGCAAACTAGGACTACTTTGTTTCCTTTGATAATTAGAAAACTAACAGAGAAAGATCAGAGGTGGAGCTCATCAAGGCTCCACCATTGGGCCACTTTTATTCAACTTCTAAATGAACCCTCATGCTCATATTATGGAGTACTACAACATTTTACAATATGCTGATGACACACAACTTCAGATTTGTGTGTCAGAACCTGACCAAAGTCTATTAGAGTGACAAAATCAGTGTGTCAAAAAATCATTGTTTTGAGCTCAAAATTTCAAGGTTAGAGATCAGCACTCATCTAAACTTGAGGAGGCTACTGAATATCCAAAAAACAATGTCATTATGGACTCAAGCATAAATATTGATGACTACATAAAGTCTGTTACTTAATCAGCCAACTACGACTTTAAAAACAGTGGCAGAATAAAGAGCTTTGTGTCAAAATAGGACATGGAAAACTGCTTCATGGTTTTTATTTTTTAGGTCAGATTATTGTAATGGCACCTCTAAAGGTCTTTGAAGATTAAAAAAAATAAATTAAGCATGCAGCAGCAGGTCATCCACAATGCTGCTGCCAGAATGCTGATCGAAATAAAAATGAATCATATTACATACGTCCTTCAATCATTACACTGACTTTCTGTTTGTCAAAGCATAGAATTTTAAACTTTGTTGACGGCGCATAGGGCACTGGATGGTCCTCGGCTTAAATACATTTCAGAGTTACTGGTCAGGTAGGAGCAATGCAGACCATACAACTCATCTGAGACCTGTTTACACATTGCCCCCAGGACCAGAACTTAACAAGAAGAGGCAGCATTTAGTTTCTATGCTCCTCACCTCTGGAACCAAGTCCCTGTAAACCTGAGGTGGTACAGAAACTGTTGGCTCCCTTGACTTCTCCTCATCTCTGTCATTGTATTATTCTATAAAACACTTTGAATTACTCTGTATATGAATGGTGCTATAAAAATAAACCAGCCTAACAGGCCCGGGGATGGTGGTGCTTGATTCAGCACTACTTTATAAGATGTGCAGTGCTTGGAATATAGTTTTCTAACCCAATATTGCTTTAAACCTTTCCACAACTGTATCCCTGACCTGCCTGGATTTATACTGAGATTAAATTACAAACAGGTGGACTCTGGTTACCAATTAGGTGGTTGCTGGGGTCCACTGGTTGAACGTTATTTAAAAGGTATATGAAAATTGATGAATTATTCCATATTATGTGCTACTTTGTGTCAGTTTATCACACAAAATCAAAATAAAATACATTGAAGTTTTAGAATGCAATGAGATCAAATCTGAAAAGGTTCCAGGTATATGAATACATTGGCATGCATTGTGTAAAAAGAATGGGGGGAGAATGAGATGTTTTGTTATGGAAGCGTAAAAAGGAGAAGCCTGTAAGCGCAGCTTCCAACACAAAATCAGTTACAGTTCTAATTTGTATTCTACACTAAAGAGCACAGATCTGCATGCTGTAAAGACTGGTGTGTGTGTATCAGAACAGAGGAGATGCTGAGCTGGTGAAAAAAAATGAGATCATGCCAAGAATGATCAAACAGCTAAGAAGTACCCAGCCTTTAACTGTGCTTTTAGACTTGTGCAGCATCCCTCTTTGACTTTTATAAGGCCAAGGAAACCACATGAAAACCCCACATACTTCTTTGTCTCAGCTTCCGTCCCTTCCATAAACACTTTCCTCCAGTTGACCCTCATTTTCACACAACACAGATTTTTTCCCTCCAAACCACAGGAGCATGTGGAGATCATCAGGGAGAGGTTTGTATTTAGACCACATATTCACAACAAATGTGCAAACAGAAACCGCTGAACATTGCTTATCCTCGTCTGGCTTAGACATCACTGGATTCAGACCACACACACACACACACACACAGAGAGAGAGAGAGAGAACACATAAGCAAGATAAGTGGCGGTAAATGGTGCTAAGCAGTCAAGCAGGGATATAAGACAGGTCACTGCATTATTTATGGCTCTCTGCCGTGTTTGGTATTGCATCCTGATAACACCTATTCAGCAAGTTTTCCTCACAAGTGCATACCTCAACACACGCACAGATGTCTCAGTGCAGAAATGCACCACATATCCTCAGTGTAAGTTATAATAAAATAAATTCATGAATTTCCTTTTCTCAAATGAGGTCCTCGTTTTTTGGCCCCAAATGCAAATGTTCTGACCTTGTTTTTGAGCTCACTTACAGATTCACCTGATTTGAGTCAAAACAGACACTTTCAGAACACAAAAATCGATTTGCTAGCCTGCAAGATCTCCTATTTCCATCACCCTGACCACATAATGAAAGCATTACCAATTTAGTGGGTGTTTTGTTTATGTAAGTGCAAAAAATGTTTCTCACCCAGCTGACCAGCAAGCTTGTTAAGAGGAAAGCTGTCAATTTACTGTCCACCAGCTCTGGCCCCAGTAATCCAAACAGCACCCAGTGAGTCATAAATTCTCATTATTCTGACCTTAAGCGGTCCCCCAGGAGACCACTTAAGGTCAAGAACTTTTCCTACACGAACAACAAGGTTCAGTGCCATGCAAAAGCATAAATAACCGTTGAACCTTTTCACGTTTTGACACACAACTACAAACTTCCATGTATTTCATAGGGATTTCATATGAAAGACCAACACAAATTAGCGTATAATAATGAATCGGAAGGAAAATGACGCATACTTTTCAAAACATTTTAGGAACAAAAATGAAAGTTGTGGTCAGTGCCCTAAATCTGATTAGTAAAACCAAGCAAAATAAATAACATTAGTGAACAAACACCATTGTGAAAACCAAGAAATACCCCAGACAGGTCAGGAATAAAGCTGTGCAGAAGTTACATCATAAAACAATATGTCAGATCACACTAAAATGTTATGTCATGGAAAACGGACACGACACTTCACCTACTGACCTACAAATTCTACTGAGAATCTGTGGCAAGACCTAAAATTTGATATTCACACATGCTCTTCATCCAATCTGACTAAACCTGCGCTATTTTGCAAAGAAGATTGGAACATTTCAGTCCTACAACGCTGGATGTAGACGGAGAAGTACAAGAGTATAGACTAACTGGGACTGAAAAGAAATGCATGCCAAAATTCTCAATGTTTTATTTGTGAAAAAACAAATTTGCCTCCAATTATGTGCTATATTGTTTTGATCTATCACATACAATCACAATAAAATACACTGATATATTGCGGTTGTGATGTGACAAAATGTGAGAAAGTTTAATACTTTTGCAAGAGCAACAAAAAATAAGAAGCAACAAAAAACAGAACATAAAAGAGGAAACATTTGGGTAAAACAAGTCAGAGGAGGATGAAAGTCAGAAAGGGAGAGTGATCCAAGAACATCTGTCTCTCATCAACAAAAAAGAGAAAGTCAGCAACTCAGAAGAGCTCACTGGACAAAAAAATTCAACCTACACACACATATGCTGGCACAGACACAAACACACACAAACAGGTGGGGCTGTGTTCTCCAGGTGTTCTGCTTCAACACAGTGGAAAACTACCGAGTGAGTGTGGATAAAAGACAGAGAGTGATGACAAGGAGAGAACTACAAAGGACCTGAGACTAAACACAGTGAGAGGGGAAAGGAGACAAAATGAGTCATAAAATATAAAACTGGGTGTGTAATGGAGAAAGAAATACTGACAGAGGAGTAAGCCTTTCAAGTTGTAGGGGCTTCTAATCCAAAATGACAGTATAACAAGCAGAAACACAGTGATAATTTCAGGTTCAGTGCCAAAAACTAGATGGAAAACAGGAGACATCATTTGTTAGAACAACCAAACTCAAATTTTAATGACAGCTTATTTGTTCATGTCTGCTTAAAGGGTAATGATAATAAAAATCAGAATTGAACTTCAAACAACTCTAGTCACTCCATTTTAAACTCAATTTTGCAACTGCCTATGAACAGTATATTGTACCATTGACACCAGAAGGTTGTATTACCCTAACAGACTTGATGATTTTACCTATATTTACATGATTTTCGTAAGGGGAGCAATACAGGGTTTGAGCCATTTAAGCTTAGAAATAGTGCTTAGAAAAGGAAAAAAAATGTCAGTATGTTTATAAAGAATCAGTGATTATAAATGCCCTTAAATGCTCCAAAAGTCTGCGTAACTGTACAATGATTGGTCCAGACCACATAACGGTCCTGTGGTTGCATCAGGAGATTGGACATTAAATGAAATCATAATGTTGGATAAAATGACTGCAATATAAACAGTATGTCAACCTTGAAGTTATACTATAGAACAAAGTTGGGTCCAACAAACTCATTTTGCTTCATTTTCAAGCAAAACTGATATTTCATAATAAAATTCCAACTAAAGAAAAACCCCTAAATGTAATGTTTAATGAGCCTTGAAAAGTGCCACATGGTGATTCCAGTATTATTCTCAGGTTTCCTACTTTCAACACATTAAATGGTCCTTAAATGGTCCTAAAAGACTTTTGGATTTAAAAAGGCTTAAGTTCCTCAAGATTTGCCATGATGGGAAAGATTAGATTAAGAAAAGTTTAGACTGAAGATAGTGTTTTTAATTGTTGGCTAAAACTCAATCAAAGTAAATTATATAAAGCTCACCGTAATTAATTTTCCTAAGTTAGATATCTTGGTGTAAAAGGTTCCAATTCATGAAGGAAGAGAGGAAAAAGAACAGATTAGGTTGACAACTTATAAGTAATGTTAGCCTGGTCATTGAACATAGCAACTAGCCAATCCCACAGGTTTTCCAATTTCTAACTATAACACGGTTAAGCTAGGTGTCATAATATTCCCTGATCTGAGTTCGGACTGCCGAGTATTAGCATAAAGCCTATTATTGCCTTCCTCTTGTTCTTAAACCCTGACTAAGTAAAGAATAAGCACACATCAATGGATGATTTATCTGGTGTACTCCTTTAAGTGATTGGAATCACATCAAAAGCAGCGTGCTTAATGCTCCACATCAGGCTGCTCCGAAGTGTATGAATGAGTCTCTAACAAGTCGTGTGAATGGATTTTCAACAAGTGTGAGAAAACATAGATTGACAGAGTCGGAGAGAATAGGCAGAAAAAGAAAAGCACAAAGAGTGACTGAAACAGTAAAGAGATTTCCCACCGTGTCGGAGCGGGAAGAACAGGAGGTGAGGGAGCTTTCTAAAGCTGGGTGGAGAGGGAAAACACTGACAGAGGGAGGTGTGGAGAAAAAGACAGAGAGTGCTATTAGAGACAAGCTGAAGTGGTGTGAAAGAAGGGGGAAAACAAGAAGATGATTCAGCATGAAGGGAGAAAGAAAAAGGAAAACAACCTGTTGGCTCGCACCAGCCTGCCGGCTCTCCAGGGACTCAGCTTGTGCACAGACTCGATTACACAAACATTTTTCTCTGTGTATGGTTTTAAAGAAGCGAAGAACAGGCAAATATCCCAATTTGACGAATTTGCATGATTTCTGCTGCCATCTGAGGGTATTTTATCCTAACAAACATATACACAACTCGAGACGTGCTGCTCTCCCCATTTTCTACAATTACTATAGTCATTACACATGGCCAATAAAGAGATGAAAATGCTAACAGTTTACTAATGACATGATAACTGTAATTAGAACATCCTGCTGGACACACTAATTGTCCTTTCTCTATTTTACATGAGAGATACACAGGGAAAATGTGCCAAAGGATAATTGGCTTAAATTTTATATACCCTTTGTAAACTAGGTTGTTGATGCTGCTAAAAGACCTCCCTCTTATCTCGACTCTCCTTCGATATGAGTTCATGTTATTTCAAAAAGGTTTCAGGTGCAATGTTTATCTCATTAAAGCAAGACTTGTGTCTGCATTCTTGGGACAAAGTCAAGCTTCTTCCCAGTGTGGCCCGGACCACGTCAGGATTTCCCTTTGTCACTTTTGTGGTGTTCATGGACCGGTCATGGTTTGGGAACTTCAGGGTCTCATCTGTGTTTTTTTACGTATGATGCGGTTCTGCTGGTATCTTCAGGGTGGTGTGAAGCTGCCAAAATTAGCAGTAATGGTCCCTCTAGGTTGAGTCACTGTGTCAAACTGAGGAGTTTGAGTCTCTTGGTGTCTTGTTCACAGGTGATAGTAGGAGATAGGTAGACGATTGATGCCTTGTCTGTGCTAATGTGGGTCCCGCTGTGGTCTGTCATGGTAAAAAAAGAGCTGAGCCATTAAGTGGTGCTCTCATATACTGATCAGTCTGCATTCTAACCCTCAACTGGGGTCATGAGATATGGATCGGGAAAGAATGAACAAGATCCCACATACAAGTTGCTAACATTAGCTTCCTTCATAGGGTGGGTGAGTTCAGCCCTGGAGATAAGGTGAAGAACTCGGTCGACGTGGAGAAGTGTTGCTGCTGGTTTTCTGCATCAAAGCAGTCAATAGAGGTGGTTTGTCCATTTGATCAGAACTCTTTCTGGCTTTTCTGCCTCAAGTGGAGGAGTTCAAGTATCTCGGGGTCTTGTTCTCGAGTGAGGGAAGAATGGAGCGGGAGATCGACAGACGGATCGGTGCAGCTGCCACAGTAATGGGGGCACTCTGCCGGTCCGTTGTGGTGAAGAGAGAGCTGAGCCGAAAAGTGAAGCTCTCAATTTAGTCAGTCTACGTTCCTACCCTCACCTATGGCCATGAACTTTGGGTCATGACCGAAAGAACGAGATCCCGGACACAAGCGGCTGAAATGAGCTGAAATGAGCTTCCACCGTAGAGGGGCTCGAGAGTAGCCAGTTGAGGTGGCTCGGGCATCTATATCAGATGCCTCCTGGACGCCTTCCTCAGGAGGTGTTCCAGGCACGTCCCACCGGGAGAAGCCCAGGGGACGGCCCAGGACACGCTGGTGGGACTATGTCTCACCTGGGAACGCCTTGGGCTCCCCCCGGAGGAGCTGGAGGAGGTGTCTGGCTTCACCCCATTGAAGGTTTTCTGGACATGTCCCACTGGGAGGAGACCCAGGGGTAAACCCAGAATGCATATCCCATATGCCTGTATATCCCTTGTGGGACATACAGGGGAGGGGGAGATTTGGGTTTACCTCTTGTACCTGTTACCCTATGTGACTCAATCAAACACTACCGGTCAAATGTTTTAGATACACTTTCTCATTTAATTGTTTTCTTTATTTTCATGACTATATACATTGTAGATTGTCACTGAAGGCATCAGAACTGTGAATGAACACTTATGGAATAATGTAGCAAACAAAAAGTGTGAAACAACTCTAAAAATCTTCTATATTTTAGATTCTTTAAAATAGCCACCCTCATGAGGTGGTCACCTAAAATGGTTTTCCAAAGTCTTGAAACAACCTCTCAGAGGTGCATTGAGAGAAAGTCAAAGGTTGATATTTCAGTCATCAAAGCAAAGGGTGGCTACTTTGAGGAATCCAAAAAATCAAACATATTTTAAGTTCTTTTATAATTTTTTGCTTGCTTGATAATTTTAGATGTGTTCATTCACAGTTTTGATGCCTTCAGTGAGGATCTACGTTCAGTGTAAATAATGATGATAATAACATAAAAGAAACCATTAAATGACAAAGTGTATGTAAAACGTAGTGTATATAAGCTAAAGACATTGAATAAATGGTTATAGTAGATCTTTGGTATTATTCGAAGTTTTTGAATATTTGCATGTGACTTTTAAGGAAAACAAGAGAAAAAAATCAATGCCAAATCATCATCTAAGCAACCAGATGAAAGGAGATAACCGCTAATCCTGAAACCTGCTGGAAAACACCTGCTAACTGCAGGATAATTAAACCGAAATTTGAGGTAAGTCTCTGGCAAAGAGTCACCTACTCAGTCAGTTGTGGCAATGACTGACCTGACTTCAACTTTCACAGTAACCTAGAAATGTTTAATTTGTTGTCAATTCTGCAAAAGAAACTTAATGACAAAACTTCAGCTTTGATTTGAAAAAGCCTTGTCGCTGTTAACTGCATAAATATGATGAGTGATCCTATAAATAATAAGATCCCTTGAATTAAAATGTAATTTAAATCTTAAGGCACAAATCTGAGTTTTCCACCTTCAGTACATCATAATCAGAGTGTATTTAATGCTCTACCTTGGCCAGAAACCCTCCTGAGCTCAGCAGAGGAGAAGAATAAATCTGGATTGGTTTACTGCAGGTGTCTCCACTCAACTACTGCTTCACACCCAGCTGCTCTCCTCTTGTTACTCTAACGCCCCATAATACTCCCTCTCTCTCTTCCTCCCTTTCTTTCTTTGCTTTACCTCCCTCTTTTATGCCCTTAAACACTCAAGAGTCTTTGCACTACTTATATTTTGTCCTCCCTCACTCTCTCTTTTTACTGCTCCACTGTTTCAGTGCACTCTGCTGGGAGCAAAGTTTACAATTCCTCAAGGTAAGTCATTGTAAATAGATTGTATTTTATGATTTCCTACCCTCTGCACCTGTGAATCAACACATCTGACAATCCAGATGTAATGCAGAACATCCCTAGAGAAAATAGTAAGATATCCAGGGAAATATTCTCACACATACATATAAATAACCCTTTTAATTTTACCTGCTAATTGTTCATGTTAAAAGTATAGTGAACCATTGTGCATTAAATAATCTATACAAAAGTTTCAGTTTCAATTCCATGTCTGGAATATATTCCATAAACAATATCTCAAGCTATGAACACCTTGCAGAGCTCTGTTCAAACTATCATCCAAAAATAGAAAAGCATCTGGTATATCTGTAAATCCACAAAGACAGGCCAATTCACCTGAATTCACATTGGACCTGCCGCAGTGGCACATAGTGGTGGAAGCATCATGCTATGGAGACACTTTTTGTACAGCCAGTTCATAAAAGCTGGTCAGAGTTTTTGGAAGCTAGACAGAGTGACATCCAGGGCATACGGGTCAAAAAAAATCTTGTTAGGGTCCAAAAGAGTTGAGACTAGGGCAGAAGTTCACCTTCCAGCAGGACACTTACCGTAAGCATCCAACCTGAGTAACCATTAAATGGTTTAGATGAACGTATATTCATGTGTTAGAATGGCCCTAACATAGTTTATCTACTGTTTATCCAAACCGATTGAGCTTGTGTTACTTTTCAAAGAACATATTTAAATCTCAGTCTTTAGATGTGCAAGTATTCCAAAGAAGATTGTTTTACAGATTACTGAAAACCATCCTTTTCCCTCACTTCCCAATTATGGGCTACTTGTCATTAATCGTTTTGGTTGGGAGGCTTAGCCTAAACATAGGCAAGAGCACATATGTCTCATTTTAAGAGGAACAAGAAAATGAGGCATATTTACAAGCACATGTGCAAAACAAAAAAGAGATATCAAAACCAGTGAGGAACACAAGAGGAACAAAATGCATGTCAACAGAACAGACCGGCATGAGAACTGGCAAGGAACTGGCTGAAAAAAGGGATGTTTAAATGCTGGAGAGATGATTACTGAGACCAGGATCACCACTGCTTGGTGTTCATCTGTTAAATAAAAACAATAAAATTCACAAAAGTTTGTGGTTGTAACATGGCAAATTGTCTAAAGGATGTCAATACTTTGGCAGAACACTATGTTTGCAGCAAGGAGCTAAAATGGGGCCAAAGATGATTAGGCGAACAAATGAAAGGATGATTTGTTTTATTGATGGCTTACAGAGCACTATGACCTGAGCTGATGTAAGAATTAACTATTACAAACTGAACCCACAAGAACGTTCAAACCTGGATGTTATAAATTAAACACTGATCATGCAAGTTTTCTTTAAGGCTCTGCAGCAGAAAATAATTGCTTCGGGTACTTTACTGCTGCAATACAAGGAGGACAAAACTCAAAATAGATGAAACATTTCTGTACTTTGCAAAATATGAACATATGTATGTGGAGTTGCTTGCTCCCAGTCCTCTTTAGACTTTTAAAATTGCCCTAAGTTGGGTGGGAGCAATCATTTCAATTATATTAATAACATAATTCAAGCCTGAGTTCTACCTGTGGGCAATTTGCTAGAGCACTTCTAACACTGTCTATGCCGGTGATCCTGTTTCATCATCCAGTATATTTCAGCACAGACACTATAGAAGCAGACAGCTGGTCTTGAGTGGCCAATTATGTCCGTTTATCTCCCTTCCAGGCGCAGCTGTGATCAAACGGAATGAAGAAACAGGATCAAACAGCGAGGCTAAAAATCACTCTTCCGGTCGGATCGCTTCTTTCCCTCAGCTTCCCTGTGTCTGTTTCAGTTAATTCCTCTTTTCTGCATTTCGATCACCTTCTGCCTCCTGCTTAATATATATACTATACTTATTATATATATATATATATACTATATATATATATATATATATATATTATAATAATCTTGCA
The DNA here is from genome assembly GCA_036173005.1 of Crenichthys baileyi. Taxonomy (NCBI): domain Eukaryota; kingdom Metazoa; phylum Chordata; class Actinopteri; order Cyprinodontiformes; family Goodeidae; genus Crenichthys; species Crenichthys baileyi. Next base: position 378,675 of record JAHHUM010002672.1, read on the forward strand.
GAGGATTTTTATATGCTTAACTGGCACGCTGGGTGCCACGGCGGATTGCTGGAGGGGAAGTTTAATCTATTTCATCTATTTATCTATTAAAAGCACATAATCTCTTTCAAGATGCACCACTCAGTCTGTCAGAGATCGGAATCGGCCAATTTTATGATTGGCAGCTCAAATTATGAAAAATATGTGGGTAACCAATCCCTATGTTTTTTAGTTTAATAACTAACTCTGACTGCACTGTTCAATGGTTAGGATTAATTGGAATGTCTGTACCTGACTTTTGTGAAGTGCCTTGAGACAACATGTGTTGTGAATTGGCGCTATATAAACTGAATTGAATTGAATTGAATTAAGTTGCAACATTTTAAGCCTCTTTTGTACTTACAAGACAAAATCTGAATCGCTCCAAATCCGGGATCGCAGTGTGTAACCGCAAAGAAAACCGAAAATCTGGAAAACCCTCATCTGTGCATCTATAATTCTGTAATTCAGTCAGAAAGTAGGGCCCTAACAAAGCCTCAACAGGTAGACTACTTCACAGAATAACCAAAAGCACATGCTTGTCAGTTACTTTCGATGACAAACAATATGTTATTGCAGCATGGTGAGAAAATGTGCTTAGATTGCTAAAAAAAAGCAATTTATTTAAAAGCAGATGAGCTTCAAGACGTCAAGCATATTGTGAGATTCTGTATTCTCTGACAGTGTATTTCAAAAATAACATCTGACAGACTGGGGACCCAATCTAAGTAATCAGACCATTAAAGGCCCTCCTAGTCGAGCCTTAAACCAATAAAACCTTCTCCTAGAATATAAAAATGTTCTCCACTACTACACTGAACTTGTTTTTCCCTTGTTGCGCACGTCAATACATGGACCTGAAAGCACACTGATCGCGGGTTTCTTTTGACAATGAAACTCAAATATATCTCCTAATAAATAAATAGTTCCTAATGTATAAATATATTTCAAATGAAGCAGAAAATATTATCCGCACTGTTTTAAATTCCCCACAGAATTGAAATAATGAATCATGTTTTTCCTCAATATTTCATATATGATCTTCACACCTGTAGAAGCAGAACAACTAATATAAGCGGCTAGTGGTATCAAGCGCGTTTTATTCATCTCTGCGGAGTGCAAAGCGTCTCGGAGCTGGTGCGTAAAATTCACTGTGCGTAAAAAGCTGAACACGTGAAGATGCACGGTATATGCACGCACGTACGATGTTGTCTCATACACAGAGATTTGATTACGTGTCTCACAAACGACTGTGCATAAATTGAGGAGTCGCTCTAGCGTTGGATACCAGGCAGAGCCAGTTGAAGTGTCGGAGCTGACCTCCGTCAGCAGGAGACAGTAGCAGCAGCCAGCTTCACCAGCACCTCTCCGCAGAAATGGCTGTAAAAGGGGAAATGTTTGCTAGGGATGTTTTAAAATAAGTTTTGAAAGTTGCTGTCAGTTTCCGTACTTTCAGAATAACTTTCGAGGAATGAGATTGCGTCCGTCCAAACGAGGAGAAAGATCTCTATCAGCAGTGCAAACGCTGGCAGTCACTGATATGACCGAAATGTGGTGGTGTTGTTAATTGTTTTTTGTGACATTAGAAAATTTCTCTGAAAATAGTGATTTGGTTAAAAAATTAGATGTATGAAGATGTTGTTCAAGATCAGCGCACAGTCCATAGCTGGACCCGCTGGGAGCAGCAGCGGATTTAAACAATGACAGTAGTCCCTGTAAATCTGAATCATGGTTTATGCATTATTCAGAAAAATAACTGATCACGGGTGAGGGTTGTTGCATTTTTACTTCTATGTCTCTATGACATGGAAGTGCAAACTGTTGACTTTGGAAGAGTAATAGAGACCACAATAAATAGACAACTTTCTTCTTAATTCGACTTACATTAGAGTAGATATCTTTAAGTTAAAAATAAGATATTTCAAATCAGTTGTAGCTGAAGTCTCGTATAAAATTGATTTTAATCAGAACTGACTGTGAAAATAAAATTATTTGATGCCTCATAGATCGTTCTTTGAGTTATTTTATAAAACTGTCCAATTTCTTACAAAAGGGCGGTTAGACAATCATTGAAATCCAAAGGAGACACATGGATTTCCGCGGGAACGAAAGTGTCAAACTTACCTCCTTCATCAGCTTTTACTGCTGAAGGCAAAAGAAGCGGCAGAAAACATCCACACAGCCATAAACATGAATCCATCTTTTTCCTCAAGGCGTTGAGAAACCAAAAGAAAAATTAAAAACACCCTCCTTCCGTTTGGTTTGAATTGGTTTGTCTGAAACAATAAAGTGTTCCGGTTCTGAACTTTTCCGTCCTTTTCCACAGTTCCTTCAGAGGCAACAATCACAATCCAAACGCCGGGTTGCTGCTTTCCAGAAATACGGCTTCGGCTCTTGTACACAGTAGATATGAGTTACTGGCACTGCTTCTTGTCGCCAGAAAACGGCAGTTCATGCAAGATAATTTAAAATCTGGCGGACCTGAACTGCAAACACAGTTTTATTCCAGCGAAATCCATGTTGGTGCGCACAGTCCGGGTAACAGTGTCACCCCGAGTGTCAAAACGCGTGTTGGAGCAGATCTTGGCAGACGAATCACTCAAATTAAAAATAAAAAGAAAAAATCTAACTTGGTAACTAAGACGAACCAGAAGAGCGTAGGAAAATAAGTTAACGAAATGTAAAACAAAAGGGGTCTTTGTATATCTTTAAACCTTCCCTTACAACTCTATTGAAAAGGGCAAATTCTCATTTCTAATGTTCCCCGTTTATGTGAAGCCCCAACAGCAGGTAGTTCTCAGGCAAATGAAAAATGTATTTCTCATAGGGCGCAGATCCAGCTCCCGTGCGTAAAACTGCTCCGGAGAAAATAAACGTGGTTCCTCTCCACTTCTCCTCCTGAAAAGCTGTGCGTCTCTCAGCTGCAGCCCTCTCCTCTCCACTCCCTCCGCTCCTCCTCTTTACGCGCAGTAGCAGCAGCAGCCCGTGTGCCTGTGTGTGTCTCTCTCCCGGCAGGCAGGCTCCGGCAGTGCACTGCTTTCCCTCCGGTCTCCTCCGGGTTTGTGGCAGTGAGCAGGACTGCTCACTCAGTTCACCCTGTTTCGGCGCGCGTGCACGCCGTGCGCTCGAGAGCGTGTATCGGATTACAGCATGGCACCTCGGCCCTCCTCCATGTGGCCCCTCACTGATTAAAGAGCAGCTTCATCTCCCTCTTGTCTCTTTTTGCCTGATCACCTCTCAACATCCTACACATCGTTATACCTTCATTCGCTTTATTGATATATTTTGCACATTTTCTCTCTAAATTTACTTAAATGTTACTTTACTTTTGCTGCCGTTTTGGTCGGGGCACTATTTTATGTATGTTGTGGATTTTTATGCTCCCCTATTGGTGTGCACATACCCCTTGAACAACTATTTTGCTTTTCTGTTACTTTATAATCACAAACCTAATTGTATTTTATCATGATCCAAAAAGTTGTGCAAAAATTTGAAATGTGAGGAAAATTGAGTCCTGCATTTGTAATCAGCTCCCTGAGTCAATACTTTGTCGAAGCTACTGAGGAATGTCTTTACCAGCTTTGCACATCTAGAGGCTGGCATGTATGCCCATTCACCTTTCAATTCTTGCCACAAATTTGGACTGATGTGGACTTTGGACCATTTTAGTAGATGAACACGGTTTGATCTGAACCATTCAATCTAAGCTTTAGCTGTGTTTAGGGTCATTAATCTGCTGAAAGATGATCCTCTGCCCCAGTCTTAAGTATTACATTTTTTAAGGATCACTATTTATCTAGCACCACCTATCCTACTATCAGCTTTGACCAGCTTCCCTGTACCCACTTAAGAAAAGCATCCCCACAGCACAATGCTGCCACCACCATGTTTCAGTCGTTATGGTGGAGATGATGGCACCAGAACAAATAATGGTCCAAAATAAGCTTGGGATATTGTTTAATATCTTAAGTGTGCTAAAACTATATTTTATTTAGAGGTCTCAAAGTAAATGCATGGAATTATAAAAGAATTCAATTTTGTAAAAAAGACCACTCACAACCACCCCTATGCCAATCTTCTGCCACAGCTTAAAAGTGTTTCATTTGGAGGATTCAAACTTCTCCTGCTTACTTGGAAAGCAACCCTGAACTCCAGCCAAATATCATCAGACTTCCACCCATTTCGTTTTCTATTTCACCTTTACTATCAGCCATGGTCTCCATTGGCAAGCACAACCTCCCATAAAACCCCAATAAAACATGAAAAAGCTTCTGATTATAGCAAGACAAAATGTAAAGCAATTGAAGGGTTGTGATTACTTTTAAGGGTCACTGCAGAAATAAATGAGACATAAAAGAAAAAAGGCAGAAAAAAAGGGGACCTGACGTTTGTAGTGAGGAGATGGGAGGTAAAGGGATTTTTTTTCTTGACGAAGCACTGACCATAATACTTTATAAGTGTATAAAAAAAGATAGCATAGTGATCAGTTATCATCCATTCATAGCTCACACCTGCCTATCCATGCACAGTCACAGGTTCATACCTAAGGGTAATGTAGAGAGACAAGTTAACAGTCATGTTTTGTGGCAGGGAGGGAGCTGGAGTAACCAGAGAGAACCCATGCAAACTACATGTGGAAAAAAACCAAGGCCCTGGATTAGAACCCGAGACCTTCTTGGTGCAAAGCAATACTGTGCCCCATGGTTAGTTATAAAAAGCATTTTGTTCTGAGGAGTAACATATGACTTCTACTTAAAAATCACAAATTCGTGAGTCATGCAAAACAGCCCTTATGATAATGATGCTAGAGTTTATGAATGTAATTATACAGTCACACACATGCCAGCAGGGCAAAAAGCTGAGCTATTTACCAAGGGCACATGGGTCAGTGGGAAACAGGATCTGAACAAGTGGTGGAGTAATACAAAGCAAGCTAAACAAACATGGTTTACCTGATAAGTTAAAGAGATTTCTGTCTTCTGCTAAAGACATTCAGCATTTAAACTCTCTGTCATTATAGCTGCTCACACCTTTGTTTCCTTTCTTTACTTTCATCCATCATGCCAATGCAATGTACTTTCTAATGTTTTTATCATCATGTAAAGCACTTTGAATTGTCTTGTTGCTGAAATGTGCAATACAAATAAACTTGCTTTGCCTTCCCACTGCCTGCTCCCACTCCCGTTCCCTCAGCGGTGTAATGGAGGGAGTCTGTCAGTGGGAGGTGCGTTTTAGCAGCACCAGAGCTCTGTGGTCCTACAACCCAAACCCGCCTCGGCTCTCGCTCTGCCTTCCCAGGGCACACCCTGCTCACATCCATGCACAGATGTACACACATACAGGCCATAATGACACAGCTCAACTCACCACTGACCACTCAGTAAAACAAAATCAAGACGTACACCCAGATCTGGTGGGAAGAAAAGCCCTAACAAACTCCCTTATGACAGAGAAGATAATCACAAGATAGCTGATCCTGTTTTTACATCTAGTGCTGATTATTTATAGTCCCTTGAACTTTGTGACACAAAATTTTCTGAGAGCGGTCCATGATATGTGATATGGTCCTCATTGAAAGGCAGCTGATTTCACAGTTACGATCCTGCATTAGAGTACAGTAGAGTAGAGAAAGGTACTGCCGCTTGAAAACAACCAGTCAGGTATTTCCAGTATCTTGAGGTTCTGAAGCTATTTTTCCGTGACACATTACTGCAGTAACTGTTACCCAACTCATTCCTTGGGACCCTCTGCTTCTGTGACCTCTGTAACCTGGCTCTCTCCTTCTCTCACCCCTCTCTTGCTGCCTTCCGTCCTGCCTCTTTGCACTGAAACTAAATCCACCAAGTCCCCTGGAATCTGTCAAGTGATGAGAGCACACATGGTCAACATAACATCGTAGTCTGATGCCTCAGTTTTACTTTGAGAAAATGTTTCATTTTAAACAAGAGAAAACAGGCTGCTCACCAGTAGTTTATTGTTTTTTATTCTATGCTATTGAATTTTTTTTTTATATTGCCAAAATATCCAATATTTTCAGTGGAGCTGAAATTAAATGTTCAGAATAGTCTAAGTTGTAGTTTGAGTTTAGTCCAAGATAGAGAATGTCAGCCTAATGTTGTCCTTATAAGAACTGCAGTGAAACGTGACTTTTCCAGTCATTTACATCTTTTCTGCTTTCCATGCAGTAGCAGACAGGCTTTCCCAGAATTAACTACTGAAATCATCAGCATCCCAATTAAGGATCTCACATACAATGCTGCTCTTTGCCAACAGCCCTCCATCTTAGTGAAAACTGCTGACATAAATGAATGCCAATATTTTCAAAACTAAATCCTGATTTATTGGGGTTTTGCTTATTTGGGATTTTGCCTGATGCAGCAACACAAAAAGGTTTTATTTGTGAGGTGGAAGGAACATGATACATGGGTTAAAAAAAAAAAGTGGCATGCATTTATATTGTGTACCCTTTCGTCATTTAACTATGAACACACTCCTAAACCTTGAGGAAGATGTTTAAGTTGCTATTGCTGGGAACGGTGGATCTATCAACAATCTGGACCTTATGGATTAGGAATAGGATGTCATCAAAGTTCATGTACATGTAAAAGTAGACAGACAAATACTTTTGACATTATAGTGTATATAAATAAACAAACCATGTATTTTTATCCTTCCTCTTCAAATGCACTACTGTGTGTTGGTCTATCCCGTAAAATCCAAGTGAAAGACATTAAATGCTGTGGCTCTAACGTGACAAATAGTGAAATGTTTAGGGGGTATTAATACTTCTGCAAGGAACTGTATTTAAACTTTGTCTTGACTGATCATCTTTTTGAGAGATTTCAATTGGTGCAGTTTATAATCAAGATTCTGATGTATTCTTCCCATTGTACATTACTCTGTTAGATTTGCTGTGTGACACAAAGTTAAACTAATTAAGCTGAACTTCAACATTCAGTGAAGGGTAGGGAGAGAAATGAAACCCTGCGGCATCTTTATGAAAATATATGTGAGGGTGTATTTTTAACTAAACTGTGAAACCAGGAGAGAGAAAGGCGATCCCTGCTTTGCGTCAAGGGGAGAACTTCTTGGTTGGCTTTTCAGCAGCTCAAACTGGTTCTGTCCACACCTTGACGAGATTCTGCACCTCTTTTGTCCTCTCTTGTTTGGCTCATACAATGAATGATCCCTTGATTTTAAATCCGTGCGGTCATAATTGTAGTTTTTAAATCTTCAATGTGTCTATTGTTGCCTGTTTAGATCTTCACACACATTTTATATCCGATTGTCCATTTTAAATAATTCCTTTTCTCTTTTTCTTACCCTAAGATGTGGAGCTGGCTGAACATTTCACTTGGGAGTTTAACAATGTGAAGCAACTATACCATGACCGTAATGTGTGAACATGTGGTTTTTATTTAATACCAGTGTTTTTTCAGAGGGGCCAAAATAAAGTACTACAGCAATATCAGTCCTCTTGTATGGAAGTAAGCACTGATCACTATATAAAATAACTTAAAAAAAAGCCCAACAGAAGTCAGCAAGTTTCTTGGAGATGCTTAGAAAAATGTTATGTTAATGTTATGAAAAATGTATATTTATAACACTTAGAAGGTAGATAAAGACAAATCCTAGGTAAAATCTAAGTAAAAATGTGAATCCTTTAGGTCTATCACACAGCAGCACGATATTAGGCTTCAGGAATTAGAACAAATGAAAGAAAAGCACTTGAATAATCTCAGGGGAAACCAGCGGCTCTGCATCCATCATCCTCTCCTCATTTGTGCTTCTGCCTTTGAACAAATGTTTGTGCAGGTGTTACAATGTCACAAAGTCAAACAAAATTTAAGGGAATAGTTGGAAGCTGGCCGGTGTTGAATATACTTTTTATTTGAGGGCCAGTTTGCACAGTAACCTGTTGACTTCATTAGGCTCCAGGGATTCTGCAGATGGTGTTTTTGGGGTCCTGCTGCCAACACTTTCTGAATCTCTCCCACGTCATGTCACCATCTAGGCGCTAGTGGTAGTAAATTATGTTTTAATGCAAATATGCACGACACACAATCACTCTTTGTGTGGCCTCATCAATAGGCATTATTACTTAAGCACATTCTACGGTAAACCATCGTAAATAATAAATAAGTGTCAATAGTTAACATGGGGCTACACTCATATACTCTGAGAAAATCATCCCTGTGCCCGCGTGGGTATAGAGCTCAGTGGTGATTATCACAGTCCAGCCTGTGGAGACTGCAGGATGTCAATTCAGCTATTAGCAAGGACACCGAAGTGCCAGGAAGGGACAAATAAATACACAACAGCAGAGACACACAAACACAAACAGATACACTAGTTTGGACACAGTGTTAAGGGATCCCAGTAGGATGTCAGAACTGTGTAGGGTTTGTGAAGAAAGTCTGCTCTTTTTCTAAAAACTTTAAAGTCCAGATTTATTCATCCTTAACTGCTCTTTGTCGTTTGTCTTTTCATTGTCTTCACTGGACTGTACTGATATATGGAAAGGTGATTGTACAGTTACAGGGGTTGGAACTGAAACACCTGTCATTTTCGTGTGGGAGGTTTCATGGCTAAATTGGACCAGCCTGGTAGCCAGTCTTCATTGATTGCACATTGCACCAGTAGGAGCAGAGTGTGAAGGTTCAATTAGCAGGGTAAGAGCACAATTTTGCTCAAAATATTTAAATGCACACAACATTATGGGTGACATACCAGAGTTCAAAAGATGACAAATTGTTGGTGCACGTCTTGCTGGCGCATCTGTGACCAAGACAGCAAGTCTTTGTGATGTATCAAGAGCCACGGTATCCAGGGTAATGTCAGCATACCACAAAGAAGGACGAACCACATCCATCAGGATTAACTGTGGACGCAAGAGGAAGCTGTCTGAAAGGGATGTTCGGGTGCTAACCCGGATTGTATCCAAAAAACATAAAACCACGGCTGCCCAAATCAAGGCAGAAATAAATGTGCACCTCAACTCTCCTGTTTCCACCAGAACTGTCCATTGGGAGCTCCATAGGGTCAATATACACGGCCGGGCTGCTATAGCCAAACCTTTGGTCACTCATGCCAATGCCAAACGTCGGTTTCAATGGTGCAAGGAGTGCAAATCTTGGGCTGTGGACAATGTAAAACATGCATTGTTCTCTGATGAGTCCATCTTTACTGTTTTCCCCACATCCAGGAGAGTTAGGGTGTGGAGAAGCCCCAAAGAAGCGTACCACCCAGACTGTTGCATGGCCAGAGTGAAGCATGGGGGTGGATCAGTGATGGTTTGGGCTGCCATATCATGGCATTCCCTTGGCCCAATACTTGTGCTAGATGGGCACGTCACTGCCAAGGACTACCAAACCATTCTTGAGGACCATGTGCATCCAATGGTTCAAACATTGTATCCTGAAGGCGGTGCCGTGTATCAGGATGACAATGCACCAATACACACAGCAAGACTGGTGAAAGATTGGTTTGATGAACATGAAAGTGAAGTTGAACATCTCCCATGGCCTGCACAGTCACCAGATCTAAATATTATTGAGCCACTTTGGGGTGTTTTGGAGGAGCGAGTCAGGAGACGTTTTCCTCCACCAGTATCACGTAGTGACCTGGCCACTATCCTGCAAGACCTCTGTGCAGGACTTGTATATGTCATTCCCAAGACGAATTGACGCTGTATTGGCTGCAAAAGGAGGCCCTACACCATACTAATACATTTTTGTAGTCTAAAACCAGGTGTTTCAGTTTCATTGTCCAACCCCTGTATATTTCTCCTCCAGGGTGTGTTAATGGTGAGAAATGATGCCCATCAGATCTGCACCTCACAGAGAAGATCTCGTGTGTTTTGGCTTTAAATCCGTTGGACACACAGACCGTCTGTAATCGCTACGTCACACACTTGAGCAAAAATGCCAGTTTACCGTCGCATAAGTCAGCTGATACAGGGCTGTGGCTACCTCATTCATATTTTATTATCTTAAAAAAGAGACAAAAAATGGAAACATTTCTATGTATTTTGGAATTATAAGCATTTTAAAATTAGACAAACATGAAAAATCAGAGATCTGATTATTCAATACGTTCCTAACAGAGCACTTTGTTCTCAGACTGCAGGTTTACTGGTGGTTCCTAGAGTCTCTAGAAGTAGAATGGGAGGCAGATCCTTTAGTTATCAAGCTCCTCTCCTGTGGAACCAGCTCCCAGTTTTACTCCGTGAGGCGGACACCCTGTCTACTTTTAAGGCTAGGCTTAAAACTTTCCTTTTTGATAAAGCTTATAGTTAGTGGCTTAGGTTATCCTGAGCTATCTTCCTTATTTTTACCTCTGTCTTCTTTCCTCCCTGTTGGATGGAGTAAGGGGGAGTCAGGATTAGCCTAAACCGGCTCAGTTATGATTGAGGTGCAAACACACCCTCCATTTCTGCTACCTGAATGACCCCCTCTCTTTTCCAATAGTTATAATCAATCTGAAAGAGAGAGGTATCCCAATCGTTGTGGTTTTTAGTATAACAATGGCCATCAGTGGGCTCTAGATCGAAAAACTGTCTACTTTTAAGGCTAGGCTTAAAACTTTCCTTTTTGATAAAACTTATAGTTAGAGTGGCTTAGGTTATCCGGAGCTATCTCTGTAGTTATGCTGCTATAGGCTTAGGCTGCTGCAGGACATAATGACCACTTTCACCCTCTTCACTACATTCTCACACTACTCTCAAATTTTGCATTATTTGCTGTTATTTCAGCTTTTAACTTTGTTCTCTCTCTTTTCTCTTCCTAGAAGCTACACCTGGCCTGACTCTGTGTCTACCTGTGACACCTTTTTGGAGAGGGGCATCGTCCGAGCTTCTGCTGGCAACAACTTAATGCTCACCCTCTACCGATGATCCACATGGCCCTGTCTTTCAGTGTTTAACCCTTTCTCTCTCCTAGACATAGCTACTGACTGAGCTTTTACTGTAACTAACTCTATGTGCTCTTTTCAGACTCTAAACTTGAAATCTGGCTCAGAGTTTATCTGTTCCTTCTTTCTAGGTGAAACGACTAAAGGAGCTACATCCATTAACATTTACTTTTCCGTCCCATAGAAAGGATCAGTGCTTCTTTGTTCTCTTTGTGTCTCTGCTCTGTTCTCTCTAACCCCCAGTCGGTCGTGGCAGATGGCCGCTCACACTGAGCCTGGTTCTGCTGGAGGTTTCTTCCTGTTAAAAGGGAGTTTTTCCTCTCCACTGTCGCTACATGCATGCTCAGTATGAGGGATTGCTGCAAAGTCAACGCCAGTGACTGTCCACTGTCTCTACATGCTCGTCCGGGAGGAGTGACTGCTACAAATCTCTGACTGGATGCAATCTGTTGGGTTTCCTTAGATAGAAAAACTTTTTATCCAATTTGAATAAATAACTGAATCTGACTGCACTGTTCAATGGTTAGGACTAATTGGAATGTATGTACCTGAGTTTTGTGAAGTGCCTTGAGACGACATGTGTTGTGAATTGGCACTATCTAAATAAACCTGAATTGAATTCAGGGCTGCACGGTGGCGCAGTTGGTAGCACTGTTGCCTTACAGCAAGAAGGTCCTGGGTTCGATTCCCGGCCGGGGGTCTTTCTGCATGGAGTTTGCATGTTCTCCCTGTGCATGCGTGGGTTCTCACCGGGTACTCCGGCTTCCTCCCACAGTCCAAAGACATGCCTATTAGGTTAATTGGTCACTCTAAATTACCCTTAGGTGTATGAATGAGTGTGTGCATGACTGTTTGTGTGTTGCCCTGCAATGGACTGGTGACCTGTCCAGGGTGGACCCTGCCTCTCGCCCATAGACTGTTGGAGATAGGCACCAGCTCCCCCGCGACCCACTATGGAATAAGCAGTAGAAAATGACTGACTGACTGAATGAGAAAAACAGAATATGTATACTGGTTAAACTGGGGCTGGAATATTCTGCTGGTACATCTCAAGTGTTCCGATGAGGCTCGTTTGTCAGATAAAAAATACCTTTTAAAAGTAACAACATTTAAGCAGGTATTAAACATACTCTTTATTCAGCCCACGTTTCTGCATTAAAAATGTTTTTTTATTGGTCTAATGTAGTATTCAAATCTTCGATGTTTAATTTTCATTGGCAAAAAAAGCAAAAAAGCAAAAAAAAAAAAAAAAATCAGTTACTGCAATAAATGAACTTTATAATAATATTCAGATTTTTTTAGAGGCACCTGTACACTGATTTCAGAGTCTTTACAACACAATTTGTGATTTGCTAAATCTTTATTTGTTAAAAACCAAAAAAATGGAAATAATTTTCCCAAAAATGTTGATAGAATCTTGCCTTGTTCTTGTAAACCAAATCAAGTATCGTCTTGTCTTGTGAGTGGGATGTATCGATAAACTCCTAAGGGTTACAACATCCATTCAAATGGATAAAGGAATCCACAGTACAGTGACACTTGGGATCCCACGTTGTTAGTGTTCCATCTTATTGGGCCTAGATACAAGCATTTATTCAGCGTGAAACTAAGTCATATCCTCTCCTCTGGCCAATCCCTCTCCTCCGCAGTTGTGACGGGAGTTAAATCTATTCAACTGTAGACAGCTCATGGGCTGTGGTTGGCCACTGAAAGACCTCTGCGTGACACTGTCACTCCATAGATAAACGTACCATTTGTGGATGGGCTTGGCTTGTTGAAAGACAGTACCAGAGTCTCAGGAGGCATGGTGCAAGAAGAGAAATGATGTTTTAGACACAAAGCTATCCTATCAGGGTCCCATGAATCACCATGGGACATGGCCTGAACTCTTTCCCTATGGTTCCCGAAACCATGATGCCAGGAATAACACCACTGATTCATCAAATGGTAGACTTATTTTGCAAAGTGCCTTTAACTGTTCTTAACTGCTGAAACATCATTGATTTTAGTCTGTTGTCCAACTTTTCTTTTTCAGCATTTATTATGCTACTGCAATGTACTTTTTTCTGTGTTTTATTTTCTTATATTTTATTCATGTAAAGCACTTTAATTGTCTTGTTACTGAAATGTGCTCTACAAACAAACTTGCCTTCCCTTGTTGGGTTTGTTGCTCCAGTTGGTTTGCTCCTAAACTGGCCATAAACACAAGTGCTTCCAGGTTGTACCCAAGATCTTGTTTCAGAGCGGGACAAACTCCAGCTCCACACAATCCTGAACAGAGCTATGCTGATATAAATTATTGATTAACACAGTGTTCCTTGTGGGAAGCTACCCTTGATGTTTTAAAAGTGTCCCTGATTCAACACACCTGGTTCTAATGATATAATTTTCCACTCAGAGGGGGATGAAGTCCTGTAGAGGTTAGTTAACAGCACATTCATTTAAATCAGGTTTGTTCAAGCAGGGCAACTGAAACTGAAAAAACTGAAAACAATGTCTTTAAAAGATCAATATACGTGAAAACTGCATGGTGGGTTTTATGTGTGCCCAAAACCTTGTCACATTTCAGTATATTCATAGTAAACCTATAGTAAATATTCAGTTTTTGTGAAAGATAAATGGTTTGAAAGGTAAGATATTTACAAAAATCCTTTTTGGGAGTTTTGAGAGCATTTATTTTGGCATCTTAAATTACTTTAAACTCCGTTTCAACCTGAGTCTGAAAATATGTTGTTTTTCTTCAGATTTGTTTTGCCGAAGAGTAAAATTATTGAATTCAAAATTCAAAGATACATCAACTTCCTTCTGTTTACATCATTAGGAATTTCAAGCTTATCTAATTATGAGTTTATATAAAAAAAGAATCATCTGAGAAAATATAAGAACAAGAGACTCTAAAATTGCAGAGTCACTTGTTACTGTGGTGATTCCCATTGTTTGCAGGGGGCAGAGAGGAGGCCGGAGTACCATTGTTTAAATCAGACGGGCCAACAGAAACACAAAGAGATTTAACCGTGAAACAACGTGTCAGTGTTTGAAAACTAAATGTTAAATCAAAATCCTTCTAGAACTTAAAGTGAGAGAACCTTCTGGTATGTAGAGAATTATTTCCCTACTGTGTTTCATGCAGGAGTTATAACAGGTGAAAGTCAATTTCAGTTTTGAAAGAAAAACAATATCTAAAATATAATAGTAGTGAATTTGAGTTTTTGAGTGCTCACCCTGTGCTCTAGGGAGAATTAACAGAAAATTATAGGACCTGAATTTTTGTTTTATAATGCACTGATTGAAAGTTGACAGTGTTGCCTTTGTTTTGATGTGGATGTTGTACATCTGAACAATAAAACTATGAACATAAAGTTTACTAGGTTAAGAAGATTCAGAATCTGTTCACAGGGTTAAAAATGAGGATGTCAGATATCATCACACTATGCACCGGTTCCCATGACAAAAAAGTCATAAAACTAAACAGGGTTGTGTAAAAACCATAAAGAATAATGCCAATTCAGACAGATAAGGTACAAACTTCCATGACCTATTGGAGTTGTGGGTCCCCAAAGAGGGCTTACTTTTGTTACTCCTATTATCAAATTCCTATTGTCTATAACAACCTTTGCTGCTTTTTAATAAACTTTATTCACTTGTAAATGTAGGACAGCAGACAGGACAGTGGCTAGTGCTGTTATCTAAGAGCAAGAAGATTCTGAGTTCAAATCTCTGCTGGATAGGAAACTTTTGGACTGACTTTGACTTGTATGTCTCACTGTTGGTCTTTTGATTGACTGGTGACCTGTCCAGGGTATAGAGTATACTCTCTCCAACAATTTACCACTGAGGATATGGACCAGCACCCTCTTGCATGGATTAAGCTAATATAGAACATGTTGTTTTGAGGAAGTCTAGTACACTATTCCAGTCTGAGCCGGACTTTTGATGTTTTTTTCCAGAGCTTTTTTCCAGTGTTGTGGGCCAGGTAGTGCACAAAAAAAGTCCTACATTCAAAATTTTTGCCTTATACCACACTGTTGTGAATTTTGACTCAGTGATTGAGTTTTTTGTTTTATTTTTTAAAACTTGGCAGCCGTCCACATTATTCAAGCACATATAGGACGAAAAAGTGACATACCAAACCCTGGATCAATGTCATCTGTGCCAGCTTCATTATTTACTTTGAGGTTTTGTCCACAGCTACCTGGATCTGCACACGTCTTTCATCCCATACCATTTCCCTGCCACCCTGCTTTCAGAACGTGTCATTTACACTCTCTGTTATTGTAATTTCTTTCGTCTTGTCCCTTCATCCATGCCTTACCTGTTTTTCTCTGTGTGTGCTGATAGATAAGGTTGTCCCCCTTGATGTTTTACTCAGCTTGTAGCACAGCAGAACCAGTTAGCAGCTTAGTGTTTCCCAGTAGAGAAAGGATGGGTTCTGCAGAGATGTCAGGCTGACTTTATAACTACTTATCAGTGTTGTAATTGAAATGATACAGTGGGTGGGCAAAAGTTACCAAAATAAGATTTTAATCCACTCAAACAGCTGTATGGACATTAAAAACTTAGGTTCAAAACTCAAATTAGATCACTGAAGATTAAAATAGTTGGAAAAAGTTCATTCTCAGACAGTTCCATCATCAGCATGAATATCTTTTTCATTTTGGGTGTTTATTTAAACAGTTCTGCTTAATAATAGAACAAACAACCTTAATGATTTTTAAAAATAATAAATGTTTCAATTTCTTTAAATTTAAGATGTGTGAAAATAAAAAACCTAATTTATTACACAAAAAAACATGTAAGTGAAACCTGTCAGATTCAGACTGATTCTGCATCGTAGAGTCTCGGTTTGTGTACAGGTTATAAAATAGGAGCCATCCCCCCCCCAAGCACATGGATATATATATGCTGTAAATATTTAAATGCACTGTTTAAAAATATTTAAGGAACACTTTGTAATCAGAGAATATTCCAGTTAAACTTCTGGAATATTGATCCGGTCAGTTATGCAAGTAGGAGGTTGTCAGTCAGTGTGCCCTCTTAATAACTCTTACTATCCAAGTGTTACAAATGTTGATAGCTGTGGTCAGGAAGGATCTCCTGTAGCGGACTGTGTAAGAGATGATCTGAGGAAGCCTCTGACTAAAGACACTGTTGTTGTTTTACACTCTTGTGAAGAGGATGCCCTGGGTCGTCCATTATGTTCTTTCTTTTGTATCCTACTTTCTACAACTAATTCCAGAGGTGCCAGAACAGTCCCCAGAACAAAGCCAGCCTTCTTTATCATCTTCTTAAGCTTCTATGTCATTGGCTCTGATGCTGCTTCTCCAGCAGATATTGGCAGAAAATATCGTACTGTCCAAAACAGACTTATGG
This sequence comes from Crenichthys baileyi, assembly GCA_036173005.1. NCBI lineage: Eukaryota > Metazoa > Chordata > Actinopteri > Cyprinodontiformes > Goodeidae > Crenichthys > Crenichthys baileyi. The sequence continues at coordinate 394,974 of JAHHUM010002672.1, forward strand.
AAGATCTGTAACATCTTGCTGGACCCAAGCCTTCTCAGGTACAATCTCCTCTGTTCCCTGTTATATACTGTAAAGCATAACTCATGAATATCTAGTCCAGGTCCAGGTAGGTCCAAGTGAACACTAAGGTAGTCATACTCCTCCACCACCTCCACTTCTTCTCCCATGATGGAAATAGTTTTTGATATATTCCTGTTTCTCCTGAAATGCTACAAAGCAGCCCACCGGCTGCTTCTTGTCCAACCCTGATAGCGCCCACAACTGCAGAGTCATTCGAGTATTTCTGCACATGATAGGATTCTGACTCCCAATGGACGTCCAGGGAATAAATAGGGAAAAGAATAGTGAGATTGCAGTCCTATAAATCCATTATTACAGCACCGATGCTAATCCTTAGCATGAGTAGCACTTTCCATGTATGCTAGCATTTAGTTTAGTGCTAACCTTATGTAGCTTTACTCTAAACATACTAGCAATGTTGTGATTGCTTTCGATAAGCTTTCTAACATTTCTTTGTGTGTCAACAGCTTCACAATGTTTGCATATGAGAGCAAGCAAGCTTTTTTTTGCTTTTGCTGAAATACTGTTATCTACTAGCTGAACTGTCCAAGAACATTCAGGTAGGACAAAAAAAAAAACACCTTGGCTGTCTGGGAATATATGATTTTTTTCTGTATTTACATTTATAATAATTACATAAATTAGCATTTGAAATCATTAATTACTCCATTAAGGTTAATGCAAACAATACTGATTCATTCCTTTAGTTTAGGAGCTCTTTTATAGCAAAATAATTCATGGGAATAATTCATAGAGCATGGTTGAATTGTAATGCATGTTTAACCAAAATTTCCATAGACTGGTTGCATGTCATTCAGAAAGCCGCTGGCAGGCTTCTGTCGAAATCATCCAAATTTTCATAATAAACTAAATTGGCTCCTGGTGTGATTTAGAGTGCATTTCCAAATTTTTGTTCTGACTTGGAGGGCTCTTCATGGGCAGGCCCTGGGTTATATAAGAGAACTACTGCATCGATACATCCCCATCAGGTCCCCTGTGGTCCTGTGAATGGGACCTGCTGATAGCCCCCCAAACTAAGCTTAAAACAAAAGGAGACAGAAACTTTTTCTTCGGTGGCTCCAAAACTCTGGAACACTCTTCCTTCGCCACTGACATCAGCAGCCTCTGTGGCTTCCTTTAAAGGCCACTTAAAAACTGTTTTAAATCCACTTTAGTTTAATATGCCTTTTTTAATGTTGATTGTGAAGCACTGTAATCTTTATATCTTAAAAAGTGCTATTTCTAAATAAAGTTTCTGTTACTTACTTAAATTCCTCTAGGAAAGAATTGACTACAATGACTTTAAAAGCACCCAAAGCCCTTAGAAGTATTGATTAAAATCACTTTACTTGCAAGTCTGGCTGGAAGTAAAGTAAGAAAAACGTGTAATGAGTCTAGACTTCCAAATTTCTCTTACATTCAACTTTTCACAGCTACAGAGGACATTTTTGGCAGCTGAAGTATTATGTTTACCAACGTCAGTCACTCTCTGAAAAGATAGAGCGTGAAGGGTGACGGGGTAGTAGGAAAACCTTTTAGAGTCCACTTTTCCCTTTGAGGCAATCCATACTGCTTCCTCCTCCCATTGTTTTCTATTGTCTTCTTAACCATTCAACATATTTTAAGGCTGAGATTGGTTCAATGGTTCAACCATTTTTTATTAGTGAGCCGTTGCCAATATGCAGAATTTTAGTATTTGGAGCAAACTGTACTTTTGTGTCCAGAAAATAAAAAAACACACAAACAGACTTCACGATCCACTACCCACATCTATGGTGGCATTGTTAACAAGAAGCAAAAAACAGACCTCTTTATGTGCAAGTCACCCAACTGTAATACTAGAGTCATAGAGAAGCAAACACACAGACATACTCTGAAAGACAGGATGCAAAACGTCTTCTTATCCTTCTTCTTATCCTTCTCTGCCTTATCAAATTATCTCCACCGACAACCTGAGTGCGTCACACTGTTTGAGGAGTGGTTCCCTTTGGCTGTGGAAAATAACCTTAAGGGTTTTTTTGTGGGTGGGGGGTCGTTTGCCCTAGGTGACACAAACTGATAGCGTTATCACTTAACGGCTTAACACAAAAACCTGCAGACAGGGTGGCATCTGATCATGACAAAATGAAGGGTCAGGAAACCCAACACTGATTAAATGGCCTCTAACCTCGCAGAAAGCTCATTACGTAGACTGTACCGGAGCAAGTGGGCTTGTGTGTCATGTTACAGCATCTGCCAATTCTTTAATTACCTTTTATTTCCTGCTTTTCACTTCCTGTATGGGCCTTTTGCCTAAATCATCATTGAGAAGAACGTCTTTACTCAGTCTCTCTTCAACTTCTTCACTCTTTCATTTACTTCTTTCTTCTTTATCTGTTTTTCCTTGTAACAGCAGAAGGAATAGATGAGTAGTTAGTGCATCACCGCCTTTATCAATGCCCTCTGTGTGCTAATCCGGATTCTAATCACATTGAATGGATCTGATAATCTTGTAATTAGGTTAAAACATACAAGCAAACAGGACATTGAAAAAGTAAAGTTTTTTTATGGTTTGTTTCAGTTTTGTTTCACGTTTTTATCTACATAGCATTGGAAAAGTATTAATACCTGGAACATTTTAACATTTTATGATTTTTTAAACAAACTACACATTTTATAAGGGGGGCAAACACAAAGTATCATCTAACTGTGAAGTGGCATGAAAATAAAAATTTGAAATTGTAAATTTAGGTAAAAATCAAAATATAAGTGGGTCATGCCTTTGTTTGTGAGGTGAGGTAATACTTCGTACAACAAACTCTAACAGTTTACGTCTCTGCAAGAATATGACATTTTCAAAATCATCGTCGCAAAATAGGTCAAGCTCAGTCAGATTGCATAGAGAGTATCTGTAGACAACAGTATTCAAAATTGGAATTAAATCTGGACTTTGACTGGGCCATTGTAACACATGAATCTGCTTTGATCTAAACCACTCTATTGTAGCTCTGGCTCCATGTTTACAGTTGTTACCTAGCTGGAAGGTGAACCTTCACCTCAGTCTCAAGTCTTTTGTAGCATCTAACACATTTTCCAGGCTTGCCCTGTATTTACCTCCATCCATCTTTATCAACTCTGACCAGCTTCCATGTCCCTGTTGAAGAAGCCTGCCTACATCATGATAGAGCCACCACCATGTGTAGCTGTGAAAATGGCCTGTTGACGGTAATATTTAGTGTTAGTTTTCTGTCACACATAGCATTTTGCATGTAGGCTAAAAAAGTAAAAGTCAGGCTTATCTGACCAAAGCACCTTCTAAATACTTGTGACCGTCTTACAACAATGGCTTTCTTTTTCCCACTCTTCCATAAAGACCCATTTCTGAAGTGCAGGACTAATAGATGTCCTTCCAGCAGATTCAACCACTTGAGCTTTGGATCACTGCAGCTCCACCAGAATTAATATGGGCCTCTTGGCTGCTTCTCTGAAAAATGTCCCATTGCCCGACCTGTCAGTTTAGGTGGACAGATACTGTGTAGGTTTACAGTTGTGCCATATTCTTTCTATTTTAGTTGATAGATTAAGCAGTGCTCTATGACATATTCAAAGTTCAAGATATTGTTTTATATACTTACTTAATAAGCACCATAACTTTATTCCCAACCCCTCAGCTGTGTTCCTTGTTCTTCATATGCTGTTTGTTTATGAATGGTCTCTAATAAACCTATGAGGCCTTCATAGAATAGCTGGATTTATACTGAGATTCAACTAAAAAGAGCTGGATTCTATTTACTAATTTGCTTGGTTTCCACATGGTTGCACAGTACTTTAATTAGCATTATCTTAGAAAAAGTGGCTGAAAATGTGTGCATGCCACACTTTTTAGAATATTTTTTTGAGAAAAATTTTCAAATTAGATGTAGGAGTTTTTAACTTTTTAATTATCCCTACAAACACTGATGTCCAAAGAACATATTTTTCATCAGGACAGACCCCAACCTGCAGGTCTAGTCCGACTTGTACTTGGAGCACAATTTTTGGAGCTCAGTTTCAGGGTTTACTGACGCTCATATACAACACAGATGACATTTCCATCTCCTACAGATGACTGGAATGAAAAATACTTTGACCTTTATGCAGGCACAAATATAGGATTTGTGGAAGAGAGTTATAGCCAAAGGAGAAGGCAGAGTAAGAAAGGGGAAAGGTAGCAAAATCAAGAAATGTAGAGAGGCACTAAAACTCCACAAGGCAAGAGCTTGACAGTCCAGGATAAATGAGATGGATATCAGATAAGGCATATATCACGTCACAAAATAACGTTTTTTCCAGTCAAAGTGATTTTCTGTGGCGTTGGTATTTGACTAAAAATGATAAAATACAAACTTAAAAATCTGCTTTTGGACTGCATTTGGTTTAGAGATTAATCACCTGTCAAACACATGACAGGTGAACATGAACAACATGTAAGCCAACATTAAAAATGACACCTCAGAGAAATGCTTAAATCACTCAGGCTGTACAAATGTCTGCACTTTCCTAGCTACCTTGCACCATATCCAGGTGAATGGAGCCAACCGTGAATTGAGTAATTATTTAGAACATCCATGAAAAATGAGTGTTGTTTACAAGCTTTCCCAAAAACTAAATTTAAATTTTGATTTGTTGTAAAAAAGCAGTGCTGTTTCCATCCCATCCTGTCTGATATTCCCAAGATTCAGTCAGAAATATTTCTAGTTGTGAGAACTGGATTTTCACAAGTCAGTTTTTTCAAGTCCAAGTTAGGTCTGAAGACTCAGTAAGATGATCACTCTCTCACTGGCTGCAAGAAATATAGTCTGCCCATAACACTCCATTGCTGTGAGTTATTAATTCAAATTATGTTTTATTTTTGTACTTAATTTAAATTTGATCAATTCTCTTCCTTTCCAAAAGATTTAATTTAATATCAACAGACTTTTATGAACGGTTTATTCTGTATCTGTTGTAATGTGTTGTGGAACGGAACCGGAATGCAGAAAAACACTTGACTGCAGCATAGTGGACATGAGGTTCTTGAGGCTTTAATAACAAAAAGATAAACTTACACGAGTTTCCGAAATGACAAGGAACAGGAACCAGCATGGGAGTAACAGGAGGACCGAGCGAGGAACAATGAAAATAACCAAACATGTATACTGAGGGAGAGAGGAGTGAGAACCAATGAAAATAGGTGACAGGTAATCAAAGGAACTAAGAACAGGTGAGACAAGGAGGCAGGGAGGCAGAGGGTGCAGGTGAACCTAATAAAACTAAAGCATGAGGAAAGGGACTAATTAACAAAACAGTGAAACAGACCTAAACGAAAACTATAGACCAAGATAAAACAGAATCAAGAATAAACATGAATTAAAGGGAACTGAGAAATTTGAGGGAACACAACAACCTAAGGCCTAAAGACTTAACAAAATAGAAACCAAAAGGGAACCCAGACTAAAAAGTAAACAAACCTAAACAAACACTGACTGAACCAAACTGAGGATGAAGCAGAGGAAACGAGGGCTAGAATAAAAGTAAACAATGACTAAAGCTAACCTAGAAAGGAGGAACTAGAGAACAAAGATAAACTAGAGGAAACAGAGCTAAGAGGGACAATGAATGTAATGAGGACAAAAACCGAGTAATTAACAACTAAAAGAGAAAAGCTAACGACGAAAAGTAACAATCAGAAACTAATAAGATAAGAGTGCAAAGGAACCAATACCAAAAATATGAATATAAGACGAGAGCAAAGCTAAGGAACCAGAGAACTACAATAATAATAATAAAGGAACCATTCTAAGTAAATAGGGAAGCAACACTAAGGGAAACAAGGGCGAGAAGAACACACTGGGAGGGAGAAGGAAACCAGAACAGTCAGGAAAACAAAAATAATAACCAAACATGAATACAAACCATAAACAAGAAACCTCTAGTAAACAGTAAACAAAATACTAAAACCCAAAACAAAGTCCAAGATGTCCCATCCTGACAGTATCTTCTATTCTATTCTATTCTATTATGCAGTCAAAGCTGTTGTCATATCTAAGCATTTACTAAACTATTTAACCCACATGCAGGAAATCTCTCAGAAAGAGAAATCGATGGTGAAGACAGGGATCTCTTCTCCATATTAGCTGGCTCATCTGTAGAGAGAAAACAGAGAACAACGTCAGGCAGGTTCTTGATATGGATGGAAGGCTTATTGTTTTTAGAAGAAGTACGGAGCATTGAGGGATGTTCCAGGTGTGGTTCAGGGGAAGGACGTTAGCGTGGAGGTTCCAGGAGGAGCTTAGAGGCAGGCAGCAGAGAA